>ML437688.1:0-32886 GCA_005239525.1 Nicotiana knightiana
AGGTAAAATCCTAGATCCTCCAGGTAATGGACTACGCGGGGATGTAGAGCTCTATCATTCAAAAACTCCCACATATACTCCACTCTCCTGGCCCGGAAAGTCTGCGTAAGCAACTGTCAGTCCCATATATACTCGGATCTATGCTCGGGCTGTAGGGCTAATAGATCCAACGTCCGAGGACCGGGATGTATCATCGAGTCCATGTCGTCCACTATAAATTAAAACAACATTATTTAGTAATTATGTATGTGTCAAACTTTATTATTTTTATAATTTTANAATTTTTTTTAAAAATTGGGCAGAAATCGGGGGGACCAAATGAAGAAGAGGAATATTAAAAAATGGGGGAAGAAGAGGATGGGTCGTTCTTGAAGACGATGGCATAGTTACCAAGAAAAGAGGTAAAACGCCGCATACTATGGCGTTATACCTGGTCTGACATATTCACAAGGTATAACGCCATAGTATATGGCGCTATACACTAACGGCACAGTTACCGTTAGTATATAGCGCCATATACTATGACGTTATACATAGATCCTTTCTTAGTATTTTTTTGGACCTATTTTTGTTCTACTTGGGCAAAAATAACCTACTTGGGTTCCGCACCCGTCCACTGACCGGTGGATCCCCTGGTTTCCATGGCTTTCTTGCTTTATCAAACAGTTTCCAACTTAGGATTTTTCATCTTCATCTTCTACACACAATATTTAATCAGCTGCTTCTTTCTAATTCTCTACACCCGTATAATTTTTTTTTAGCTTCATCCGTAGCAGAACCACCATTTAAAGTGTTAGTTTGTAGAGGATAATTTTGGTGTTCTTAGTTATGGATTTTTCATTTTGCAGCCAATAGTTACACCTAAATTCACCCTCTATCACCAAAAATGGTCAACATCAGTCACTATTGTCAAAAAAATTATTAATTAAGTGGTTTGCTGGTCGGAGAGGATGTCGGCGGATCGGGCAGCCATAACATCTTTTCTGGTTTGGAGTTTTGGGTCCTTTTTTTTTTTGTGTGTGTTAGATATGAATTTAAAGTCTAAAACTGGACTATATCTCGTTGGGTTCCTAATTTCTTGTTTGAAATCGGAAGGTGGTTGTTCGAGTACAGTCGGCGGCTATGGAGATATGAGGGAGAACAAAAAGAGATGGAAAAGAGAAGGGTTCAGGGTAATTTTAAGTATTTTATTGTCTAATAAAAATAATGATACGTGTCACGATTTTATTGGTGCGTAACACCACACACGTTTTGACAAATGGTCGAGAAAAAAGTGGGTGTAATATGATTTTCATAGTTAGAAAGTGTATAATAGGGATTTGATCCATAGTTTCGGGGATAACTTATGCATTTTGCCTTTAAGAAAAGAGAAAAACTTTTGAACTTATGGTATAAAATGAGGCACATATATTTTGTGGAGTCTGAAATCAAAGTGTGGTCTTTTTGGACTCAAACGACAAAAATAGGTAGAAAAAAACTGACTACCATTTTATATAGCGGTTATTCACCGCACTATACCTTAACAACACGTTTGTCCGTTAAGGTATAGCGCGATGAATAATTGCGCTATATTTGAATTTTTCTGCCCCACCAAAAATTCATGTGCACTTTACTGACCCACCAATAATACATATGGGTATAGCGCATGCAATATACGCGCTACATATATAGCGCCTATTATGCATCCGCTCAATTATTATACTCCCGGACTGATTTTTTTTCTTATTTAAGGAGTTTCAAAATTTGGTAAAAATTCATTCAGGATCATTCAGGTCTTCCGAAATATTTGTTCATTAAGTTATTTTGCATTTTGTCATAACGTCTGAAGAGCAAAAAATTAGAGTTTCATTATATTTGGAGGGGAGGAGGTGAGATTGTGGTGGAGAATAACTCACTACGATGTAGTTGTTCTCCACAATGTCATGTTAAGTTGTCACTTACAATGAAGTACGTTAAATTGGTATCGTTGTTATGTAAAAAAAATGAGTGTGAGCAAATGTTCGGTTAATATTAATGTCCCAGAAGATATTCGTATTCTGTTATTTCGCAAGGGGTTGCTTGTTATGCTGAGTTTAACATTGAAGACGATGAAACTCTGACAGATTTTTTGAGGACTCCAGATGAAACACCGTGAACTTCTTGTGATAAAAATGTTGGAAATGTACGTCAAGGTTGAAGACGTTCACAATATTGAGGTTCCGCAAAATAGGGATATCGCTCAATCATCAAGTGGTTTTTTTGGAGCAGTTTTATTCGAACAGGTTCCAGGTGAAAGAGTTTGGCCAGATCTATACTTATCTCCACGAGCGAATGATGAGCGATGATATAATTTCTCCCCAAGTTTACATAATCCACAAGGCGAGTGGTAGACTTCAATTTTCCTTTGCGTTACGATGTTTATTTTTACGTACTGTATTTGTATTAACACTCAAATATTCCATATGGGGTACAGTCCAGATATGACTTTTACAAGTTTTGAACCAACAGACAGTTGGAATATGCCTAGTTTTGGTGTGTTGGATCATGGTGGTCCATCCGGGAGTCATCAGCAACAGGATAATGTGCATCATGTGATATCAACATATTATGATTTGTAAGTTAAGTGATAAAGTTTATATATAATGTTTGGATGAATTTGAGAAACTCATTATTTTATTGGTTGTGCACTGAAAACGAGCAACTTGAATGTCCTGTCATTACTCAATTGGCTGAAGACGACATATTTAATCAGGATTTGGCAGATGCGCAGAGTCAGGAAGATGATAGTGATTATGACAACAATGCTGATGAGTCTGGAGATGGAACACCCTTCCATGATAAGGGTGATGATGATGAGCACGAGAATGATGAACCTGATTTGACGAGGGAGCATGCTCCACCTCCCTTTAGACCAAGAGTGTACGAGTCTCATGCGCCATTTCGTTCAAGGGAGATTCCCTACCTTGATCAGTTTCCAAGTATGTCAGATGTGGATGCCCTCACAAGGGATCTTGACGAAATTCCGACATCCATATGGGATGAATCTAGAGCAATGATGCTGTCAAAGAATATGCTTTTTGGTGATAAAGCGCACCTAAGCAGGGCAATGCGAATGTATATCATAAAAGAGTGTCGTGAGATTGTGGTTCATGAGTCATCTCCGGAAGTATACAAGGTTATTTGTCTAGATGGTTTCAAGGTTGTAATTAGATGTTGTGTGCGAGAAAGTTGAAAACAAATATGTGGATTGTGGGGAAATACGTTGGCACCCACACTTGTGAAATGGACACATTAGTGAGAATCATTTTAACTTGAATGTTGACTTGATTTCTCTTATCTTGATTCCACAAATCGAAGCGTCCATAAGGTACAAGATCAAAGAGTGTATAACATCTGTTCACCAGGTATACCATTACCAAAAGAAAGGCATTTCTCAGGCGTAAACATGCATTTGAAATTGTTTATGGTAATTGGGATAAGTCCTTTGCCGCTCTACCCAGGTACATGACTGTATTGCAACACTTTAACCCGGGACTGCTGTTTAAACCATCCATTGATGGTTTTGTGCATTGTCGTCTGGTAATATACACAGACGTCACTCACGTCTATGGAAAGTATGATATTAAGTTGTTGATCGTTGTTGCAGTAGATGCTAATGGAAGTATATTCCCTAGAGCATTTCCTACTTGTGCGAATGAAAGACAAGATACATGGACATTATTTTTGAACCACTTGAAGGAACACGTTGTTAGACAGCGTTCAGGTGTTTGTCTAATATCTGATCGGCATAGCGATATTTTAAGTTCTGTACAAAATTTGCGTGCATGGCAGGAACCGTATGCCTACCACCTTTACTGTGTTAGGCACTTGAAGGCCAACTTCCAGAGGGCTAATCTGAACAAAGACTTACATGATTTAATGTGGATGGCTGCAATAGATTGCTAAGAGTGTAAATTCAGGAGGTGCATGGAATTGATTAGGCAGGAAGACCCAGAAGCCTATCGTTGGTTGATGCAACATGAGCTTGACAGGTGGACTTTGCATAAGGATGGTGGTGGAAGATGAGGAATTTTGACTACAAATGTGTCAAAGTCTTTCGACGGGTTGTTGAATTCTGCACGTGGATTGCTTGTCACTGCCATGTTGCAGATGTCATTCAAGCAGATGGCAGAGAGTTTTATTGAAAGATCTAAAGTTGCATCATCATTGATGGAAATTGTGTTAAATTTATGCCACAACAAATGAAATGATTTGAGAAATATAGGAAGCGAGCACAGTTGCATTCATTTTTGCAATATTGCAGCGAGCAAAATATATTTAAAGTTCGCACTGGTCTGCATAACAACCGCGAGAATAATACACACACCGTCAATGAATCCAAAAGATTATGCTCATGTGAAAAATGGTCAATCTATCACTTTCCATGCTCACATGCCATGAAGTGCTTTCAACATACAGGTTTCGCGGCAACGAGGTACGCTGATAAAGAATATAGTATTATTGCATACTTAAACATCTATAGTCGACAGCAGCTAGTGGGTGTTGAGCATTATTGGCCGCCGGAACAATTTAAAATGGTGTGTAACAAGTAATATGTGCGTCAAAGGCAAGTGCAAAAAAGAACGCGGATACAGAATCAAATAGATATTGGTGATACCGTTTATGTGTGTAAATGTGGCATATGTTCCCAAATAGGATACGGCCGCCGTAAATGTCCTTTAAATAGTTTGCGAAGCGCTGGTAATTCAGCTTCAGGTGGCATTTCATCCGATGTGCCCAATTATCAAGGATAAACATAGTGTTTTATTGCAGTATGTTTGTTGTACTAAATGTCTGTAAATGCCCAGCTTGCAAAATTTATGAAACAAAATTATGTATTTAATGGGGTTAAATCTAATTGATATTTAGCATTAAATATTCAATACAACTGTCACACCTCGACCTCGGGGAGCGCGATCGGCGCTCAACCGAGATAACCTGGCCGAGCAAGCCTGCTGGATTTCCTTCTACACAACTCACCCATAAATAAAGAGAGGATAAGCTTCATTAATTTACTTCAAGAGGATTCATGAACAACACTGATTTCATTACCATTAGTTACTTTATTTTATAGTCTCAAAATACATACGCATTCATAGTTGATGTGAAACAAGTAATTCAAATACAACAAGACTAGTCTAACTTTTCCAACACCCATATACAACCGACACTGTGTCTATGGATCCTATATGGATACAAAGTACTATCGACAACAAGGCCCTGACTATACCTCAAACCATAATACATGTGAGACTAATGATACACGACCCCGAATGAAACGGGCTCACAAAATCTCCTGAGAAGAGAGTGTGCTGCTATCAATGATCAATGCCACCTATTGCGAAACCACCTGCATCCATTAAAGATGAAGTGCCCTCGGTTAAATGAACGTTAGTACATATGGAATAGTACTAGTATGTATGACTAAACACCCTCTTATTAGAACAAGTAGCAATACAAGAAAGAACAGTCATAGAATCGATGGAAACCTCAAACAATTCTAAACGCCAAGTTTGAATCAAGATAAGTCTTCAAGTAAATTTCTATTATTTTAGGCTGGGAGATCTTAGCACCGATATACCACCGTGATTTAGCAAGGAGTCTGATCACGGCCCGATCGGCTAGGCCGTATCACCCAAATACATCAACCACATTCGCAATCACTATCACAGTTTCAATCATTATCTCAATCACAATTCAAGCACAATCACTATCATGTGTGTGACATGGCGTCGGATCACGATGCGACCGGCTAGGCCGTCTCAACACAATGCTGTGTGGATCGACATCACCCTTTTCTAACAATCAGCTCATCCCAATAAGGGAAATATTCTCATCACATCAATCTCATCTCAAATGAGGGGAATAATTACAATCCATTCCTACACCGGTATGTGTAGTTTCGGGTTTGGTCTATTTCAACCAACCCTTCCTCGGTGACTAACATACTCCCAAAGTATTTATTATTAAAAGGATTCACAACTCATTTCAACATTTTTTTACATGTTTCTTAGTTTCATTGGCAGTAGTGGGCCTAAATGTAAGATCAATCTTGGCATGTTGGCTGTATTTCATATTTCATGTTCACCTCTTTTCCTTTCAAACATCATCATGGATCATTGACAACAAAGCACTTCTATTCAAAACCTTAAGTACACAAGTGATCAAGTAGGAGTCTTAAGCACATTGAGATTTCATACACAATAATAACTTTCATTTGAATCACGACTTGAAGTTAGAACATTTAGATAAGCAACCCATACTTTGAACATATTCTCAAATAGTAACACAAAATAACAAGAACATTTGTAATACATATCGAACACATATATTTTGACACAAGGCTTATTTGGAATCATCAATTTATAATGAGCAAAACATTGTGGGGTCCAATTCTAAAAGAGGATTTTAGCCAACATACCTGAAATTCGTCCCTTAATAATACTACGAGGTTCCACCACACTAAAAAACTTCAATCTATTGCAATGCAACACAATTGTATCAGTATTAGTAAGATTTCTATACTTTAAGTCATTCAGACTTTTTATCAAACGTCTAATGTACATATTTTTCTAAAACCTCATTCAATGGAATTTCTTCACCTAAGAACCACCTTCCACACTAATGATTCACCTTACAATCGTCTCAAGGTCATCCATAACTTCCATTAGCACATGCATGCCTAACAATTCACACCCAAACCATCAATCTCATTAATTAAACCATTTTACAATCTCTACAACACCCACACAACCTAGGTTAGGAACTTATGGCTTCCAATCACCATCTCATAAGTCATAACACATATTTCATACATAAATAATCACCATATATTAGCTAGAAATGGTAGACATACCTCTTATAGTGAAACTCTTGAAAAATCCCAACTTGTTAGTGTTCTTGACCAATTTGGGTATTTCAATGAAAATCTATATATCTTCAAGATTAATACTTGTTAATATATGTGTTTATGAGTAGTAATCAACTCAAAATACTCCAAAAACATTACCTTGGTTCATGTTAAGTTGTCATTTACAATTGAGTACGATAGATTGTTATCGTTGTTATGTAAATAAAAATGAGTGTGGGCAAATTCGGTTAATATTAATGTCCCGGAAGATATCCGTATTCTATTACTCTGTAAGGGGTTGCTTGTTATGCTGAGTTTAACATTGAAGACTATGAAACTCTGACATATTTTTTGAGGACTCCGTATGAAACACCGGGAACTTCTTGTGATAAAATGTTGGAAATGTATGTCAAGGCTGAAGACGTTCACAATATTGAGGTTCCGCAAAATAGGGATATCCCTCAATCATCCGGTGGTTTTTTTGGAGCAGTATTTCCGAACAGGTTCCGGGTGAAAGAGTTTGGCTAGATCTATACTTATCTCCACGAGTGAATAAGGAGTGAGGACATAATTTCTCCCCAAGTTTACATAATCCACAAGGGGAGTGGTAAACTTAAATTTTCCTTTGCGTTACGATATTTATTTTTACGTACTGTATTTGTATTAACACTTATATATTCCATAGCGTGTACCGTCCAAATATGGATTTTACAAGTTTTGAACCAACAGACAGTTGGAATATGCCTAGTTTTGGTGTATTGGATCATGGTGGTCCATTCGGGAGTCATCAACAACAGGATAATGTGCATCATGGGATATCAATATATTATGATTTGTAAGTAAAGTGATAAAAATTTATATATAATGTTTGGATGAATTTAAGAAAATCATTATTTTATTGGTTGTGCACTAAAAACAAGCAACTTGAAGGTCCTGTCCTTACTCAATTAGCCGAAGATGACATATTTAATCAGGATCTGGAAGATGCGCAGAGTCGGGAAGATGATAGTGATTATGACAACAATACTGATGAGTTTGGAGATGACACACCCTTCCATGATGAGGGTGATGATGATGAGGATGAGAATGATGAACCTGATTTGACGAGGGAGCATGCTCCACCTCCCTTTAGACCAAGAGTGTACGAGTGTGATGACCCAATGGGTCATTTTATGAATTAAGACTCTGTTATAGGCTTATTAGCTATAAAAAAGGACTAATTTTAATTACCTCGATTTGCATACGCAGTCGGGGCGTGAAACTGAAAAGCTTTTATGTGAAAATATGAGAAATAGTAATTTTTAGAAGTTAAAATTTGGTTTTAGTTGACTTGAGTCAACATTTTGAGTAAATGGATCCGGATCTGTGTTCTGACAATCCCGGAAGGTCCACAGTAAAATATGGGACTTGGGCGTATGTCCAAAACTGAATTCCGAGGTGCCTAGCCTTAGAAATTAATTTTTGAAAGAAATTTTTTTGCTGGATTCTTAATGAAATAAAGAAATGAATTAATATTTGAAACCATTGGTATCGGGCCCGTATTTTTGGTTCCGGAGCTCGATACAGGTTTGTTATGATGTTTACATCCTATCTGTGAAATTTGGTGAAAATCGGAGTTTATTTGACGTGATTTGGACGTCCGGTTGAGAAATAATGGACTTTAAGTGTTCTTGAGAAAAATGAGGAGTTTTGAGGTTTAATTCGTGGTTTTAAATGTTATTTTTGTGATTTAATCACATGAGCAAGTCCGTATGATGTTTCTAGACTGGCATACATATTCGGTTCAGAGCCCTGAGGGCTCGAGTGAGTTTCAGATAGACTACAGAGTGTTTGGACTTAGGAAATCTCAGCTGGTGCACCAGTTCTGGTGTGCCTGCATCTATGATCCTTTGGCCGTATGTGCAAGCTCGCAGATGCGAGCGGGAGTCCATAGGTGCGAACCAAGCCCAGGTCCCCTTCTTCTGGAGATGCGGGATTTCCTCTGCAGAAGCGGAGAATCTTCCGCAGGTGCGGCCCCCAAGGCCCAGTCCATTTCGCAGAATCGGAAGCCTTCCGCACGTGCGATTATCGCAGGTGCGACCCAAGCACCGCAGGTGCGAGGGTCGGGCAGTGGGTTCACTTAATTAAAACCCCAACCCTATTTTCTTCATATTTTTCGAACTACCCATCCCTAAAGACAATTTTCTTCATCAAATTTCATCCCCAAAGTGTTGGTAATCAATTCTAAACTCTACTCTTTCAATTACCCAATGTTTTTCATCACTTTTAAATCAGAAATTAAGAATTTTCAAGGTAAAAATTGAGGGTTTGGGTAGAATTAGGGAATTTTGTAAAAATGGGATTTTGACCTCGAATTGAGGTAGGATTTCGAAACTAATTGCATATTTGGGCTTGGGGGTGAATGGCTAAACGAAATTTTATCCGAACCCCGAGTTTAGACCAAGCAAGCCCGGGGTCGGGTTTGAACGTTTTTTGAGAAAAATTAGGAAAACCATAAGTTTTCAGTAAAGTTGGTTCCTTTAGCATTAATTAATGATATATAACTAATTATTGTTAGATTCTAGTGTGTTGGAGGTGAATTTGAAAGGAAAAGCGGTAATTGAGCAGTGAGTGACATGCAGAATTGAGGTAAGTGTTGTGTCTAACCTTAGCTTGAGAAAATAGGTATTGTGTGACTACTTGTTACTTGTTTGTTAAATCCAATGTATAGGTGAGGTGACGAGTACCTATACGTCGTGGTCAGGTCATACCCTACGAGCAAATGTTATTTCTTGTTATTCTGGTTGTCTTTAAGCCCATCATCTGTGATTATTGTTGTTAGTGAAATGTTGAGAACATTGAGTTGAGATTGAAATGATAAATGATGATAGTAACCATGATTAAATATTGATTTCTTGTGAAATTCCTTTGAGAACATTGAGTTGAGATTGAAATATTAAATGTTGATAGAAATTATGATGAAATACTGTTTTTTGTGAAATCCCCTTTTATGTTATTGATGATTTGATGAGATTGTGAGGAAGAGTGAAAAGCACGAAGGGTGATGCCGTGCATGACTTAATTATATTGTGAGGAAGAGTGAAAATCACGAAGGGTGATGCCGTGCATGATTTATTTATAAGGTGAGGAAGAGAGTAAAGAACGAAGGGTGATGCCGTGCAATTCTTAGTTATAATATGGTAAGGATGTGAGTAAAATCACGAAGGGTGATGCCGTGTATTCTATTTATTATTTGGTGAGGCTGAGAGTAAAAGCATGAACGGTGATGCCGTGCAATTCTTAGTTATAATATGGTAAGGATGTGAGTAAAATCACGAAGGGTGATGCCGTGTATTCTATTTATTATTTGGTGAGGCTGAGAGTAAAAGCATGAACGGTGATGCCGTGCAAGTTTACTTTCTATCTTTAATTACTAAAATTATTGTTGATCACTATCTGTGTTTGCCTTATTGTTTTCCTCATTCCTTATGTTGAAAATTCCCTATCGCATGCTCCCTTCCCATTAATTGCTGTTTACATTCTATAATTGCTATTATTTCCTGTTAGCATGATTTTGATGTCCAGGTTTTATGTGGTGTCTTGTCCTAGCCTCGTCACTACTTCGTCGAGGTTAGGCTCGACACTTACTCAGTACATGGGGTCGGTTGTACTAATACTACACTCTGCACTCTTTTGTGCAGATCCAGGTACTGACCAGAGTTAGGAGATATCAGTAGCTGCACATTTTTTTCGGAGACACGAGGTAGATTTGCTGGCGTCCGCAGACTCCTGGAGTCTTCTCCTATTCATTTAGATATTGTTTTATTTCATTCGAAACATAGATATATTTCTTTCGGCCCATTTATTTGTAGTATTCTTTAGTAGTTCGTGAATTGTGACACCAGACCCTTGGGTAGTTTCATAGTTATATATTTAGTTCGTGGTTCGGTTTAATTATAATCTTTATTAGTATTCGTATTTAGTCTGAATTGTTCTATTATGGTTAAGTAACTTTAAAAGGAAATGGTTAGTAAATTTCTAACATCAGCTTGCCTAGCAAGTATTATGTTAGGCGCCATCACGATCCCGTGGTTTGGGAATTTGGGTCGTGAAAAGTTGGTATCAGCGCACTAGGTTGCATAGGTCTCACAATTCACGAACAAACTTGATAGAGTCTGAGGGGTCGGTATGGAGACGTTGTACTTATCTCTCAGAGGCTATGAAGTTAGGAACAAACTCATTTTATTTCTTCTATGTCGTGCAATTATTGGTATCTAAAATACTGACTGAACTCTTCTACTCTCTCGCAAATGGCGAGAATACGTGCTTCTTCTTCCGCTAACCAACAATCCGGCCTTCCAGCAGCAGCGGCTCCTATTAGGGGCAGAGGCCGAGGCAGGGGCAGGACTCAGCCCATTGCCAGACTGCAGGACTCAGCCCATTGCCAGATTGCAGCCCCAACTGCGGAGCCCCATATTGAGATTGAAGAGGGGGGGGGGGCTCTAGCTCAGACCATTCCAGCGGGGCCATCTCAGGTCCCAGAGGGGTTTATTGCCACCCCGGTACTTCAGGACGCTTTGGTCCGTTTAGTGGACATTATGGAGAGTGTAGCCCAGACTGGCACATTCCCTGTTGCAGCAACCACATCTCAGGATGGAGGAGGGGTCCACACTCCTGTTCAGACTACTCCTCAGATTCAGACCCTAGCAGTCAATCCAGTTGGGGTAATTCAGCCAGTTGCTCTAGCGCCGCCCGTTGATGGGACAGCTATGTCCATCGATGCTTTGTGGAGGTTGGACAAGTTCATTAAGTTATTCCCTGTTCATTTCAGTGGTGAGACTTCAGAGGATCCTCAGGAATATCTGGACAGCTGTCATGAGGTTCTTCGTAATATGGGTATTTTGGAGACCAATGGGGTCGACTTCGCTACGTTTCAGATGACAGGTTCGGCCAAGAAATGGTGGAGGGATTATTTGTTGACTAGACTAGTTGGGTCACCTGCTCTGACTTGGGATCAGTTTTCTTACCTCTTTTTGGAGAAATTTTTGCCTATCACTACTAGAGAAGAGAAACGTCGTTAGTTTGAGTGTCTTCAGCAAGGCTGCGTGACAGTTACCTAGTATGAGAATCGTTTTGTGGATTTGGCTAGGCATGCTATTATTTTGTTGCCTACAGAGAGAGAGAGAGTTAGGAGATTTATTGAGGGCCTTGCCTAGCCCATTAGGTTGCAGATGGCTAGAGACAGGGACAGAAATTTCATTTCAGGATGCGGCCAATGTGGCCAGGAGGGTTGAGTCGGTCCTTGGGATGGGAGGTCAGGGATCAGACAAGAGGCCTCGCCATTCCGGTGGTTTCAGTGGTGCCTCATCTGGAGGCGGGGTTAGTTTCAGCAGAGGCCATTCTTCCAAGCCATTCCATTCAGCACTTCAGGCTTCACATGGTACCTCAGGTGGTCTCGGTTCTTAAATTCCTCCTTCTACTCAGCCAGTCTATAGTGCACCATCAGCTACTATCAGTGCACCCCCTCTCCAGAGTGTTCAGGGTGGTTATACTAGTCGACAGGTTCAGTTTTCCGGCAAGGAGTCTCAGCAGCCGAGGTCTTGTTACACTTGTGGTGACCCGAGGCATATTTCCAGATATTGTCCTCGCGCATAAGATAATTCTCAGTATCAGAATTCCCGTGCTATAGTTCCAGCACCGCCTGCCCAGCCAGTCAGAGGTAGGGGTCAGGTAGCCAGAGGTAGAGGAAAGATTGTTAGAGGTAGAGGTCAGGCCGCTAGGGCTAGAGACCAGCCCGCTAGAGGTGGAGGTCCGCTCATTAGAGGTCCTCCCAGAGACATGGTTCAGGGTGGTGGAGCCTAGCCCCGATTATATGCATTTCCTTCTAGACCCGAGGCGTAGTCCTCCGATGCTGTCATTACAGGTATCATTCAGTTTGCAATAGAAATGCCTCAGTTTTGTTTGATCCAGGGTCTACTTATTCTTATGTGTCGTCCTATTTTGCCTCGTATTTGGTTGTGCCCCGCGATTCTTTGAGTGTCCCTGTTTATGTGTCTACGCCTGTGGGGGAGGCTATAGTTGTAGATTATGTATATCGTTCGTGCATAGTCATTATTGAGGGTCTTGAAACTAGTGTAGACCTTTTTCTTCTTGACATGGTCGACTTTGATTTCATATTGGGAATGGATTGGTAGTCACCTTATTATGCCATATTGGACTGTCACGCCAATACAATTACTTTAGATTTGCCGGGATTGCCTCGGTTAGAATGGAAAGGGACTCCTGGTCATTCTCCCAGCAGAGTGATTTCTTATGCCAAGGCTCGTCGCATGGTTGAGAAGGGATGTTTGGCTTATTTGGCTCGTATTCGTGATTCTGATGCCAAGATTTATTCAATAGAGTCAGTGCCCATTGTTCGGGAATTTCCCGAAGTGTTTCCTGCAAACCTGCCGGGAATTCCACCCAACATGGATATCGATTTTTGTATTGATGTTGCTCCAGGCACTCAGCCCATTTCTATTCCTCCATACTGGATGGCCCCACCAGAACTAAGAGAAATGAAAGATCAGTTGCAAGACCTGCTTGATAAAGGTTTCGTCAGGCCTAGTGTCTCGCTCTAGGGTGCACCAGTCTTGTTCGTAAAGAAGAAGGATGGATCGATGAGGATGTGTATAGATAGATTACCGACAATTGAATAAAGTTACTATAAAAAATAAGTATTCATTGCCAAGAATTGATGATTTATTTGATCAGCTTCAAGGTGCCAGGGTGTTTTCGAAAATTAATCTGAGATTGGGCTACCATCAGTTGAAGATTAGGGCGTCCGATGTTCCTAAAATAGCCTTTCGGACAAGGTGTGGGCACTATGAATTTTTGGTGTTGTATTTTGGCTTGACTAATGACCCAGTAGCCTTTATGGATTTGATGAATCGAGTTTTCAAGCTTTATCTGGATTCCTTCGTAATTATGTTCATTGATGATATTCTTATATACTCCCGTAGTCGGGAGGAGCATGAACAACACCTCCGTATAGCACTCCAGACTTTGAGGGATAATCAGTTGTATGCAAAATTTTCAAAGTGTAAGTTCTGGTTAGACTCAGTAGCTTTCTTGGGTCCCGTCATATCAGCAGAGGGTATTTAGGTAGATTCTAAGAAAATAGAGGCAGTCAAGAACTGGCCTAGACCCACTTCAGCCACGAACATCAGGAGCTTCTTGGGTTTGGAGGGATACTACCTTCGTTTTGTGGAGGGGTTCTCGTCTATAGCAGCCCTGATGACGAGATTGACTTAGAAAGGTGCCCCATTTAAATGGTCAGATGAGTGTGAGGTGAGCTTTCAGAAGCTCAAGACAGTCTTGACTTCAGCACCGGTATTGGTGTTACCATCAGGTTCAGGATCCTTCACGGTATATTGCGAAGATTCCCGTATTGGGTTGGGAACGATATTGATGCAAGAGGGCAGGGTGATAACATATGCGTCTCGGCAGTTAAAGATTCATGAGAATAATTATCTTGTCCATGACTTAGATTTAGCAGCCATTGTTCATGCATTGAAAATATGGAGGCACTATCTTTATGGCGTGCCATGTGAGGTTTACACGGATCATCGTAGCCTCCAGTACTTGTTCAAGAAAAAAGATCTTAATTTGATACAGAGGAGATGGATAGAGTTATTGAAAGACTATGACGTCACTATTTTGTATCATCCAGGAAAGGCCAATGTGGTGGTCGATGCATTAAGTAGGAAAAAAGTAAGTATGGGCAGCCTTGCATGTATTCCAGTTGGTGAGAGACCGTTAGCTTCAGATATTCAGATGTTGGTTAATCAGTTTGTGAGGTTGGATATTTTGCCCAGCCATGTTCTAGCTTGTACAGTTGCTCGGTCTTTCTTATTCAAGCGTATCAAAGATCGGCAGGATGATGACCCACACTTGATGGTCCTTAGGGACACAGTTCAACACGGTGGTGCCAAGAAGGTTACAGTTGGAGATGATCGTGTTTTGAGGATGCAGGGTCGTATATGTGTGCCTAATGTTGATGGATTTCGTGAGTTGATTCTTGAAAAAGCTCACAGTTCTACTATTCACCTGGGTGCTGCTACGATGTACCAGGACCTGCGAAAGCACTACTGGTGGCGAAGGATGAAGAAGGATATTGTTGCTTATGTGGCTCATTGTTTGGATTTCCAACAAGTGAAATATGAGCATCAGAGACCCGGTGGTTTACTTCAGTAGATAGAGATTCCTGAGTGGAAGTGGGAGCGTATCACTATGGACTTCATTGTTGGACTCCCACGGACTCATAGGAAGTTCAATGTCGTTTAGGTTATTGTGGATAGGTTGAATAAATCAACACATTTCATCCCAGTGGCAAGTAATTACACTTCTGAGCGGTTGGCAGAGATATATGTTCGAGAGATTGTTATCCTTCACAGTGTGCCCGTTTCTATAATTTATGATCAAGGTACGTAGTTTACCTCGCACTTTTGGAGGGCAGTTCAGTGAGAGTTGGGTACCCGAGTAGATCTGAGCACATCATTTCATCCTCAAACGGACGGCCAGTCCGAGCGTACTATTCAAATTTTAGAGGATATGCTCCGCGCTTGTGTTATCAACTTTGGAGGTTCTTGGGATCAGTTCTTTCCATTAGCGGAGTTTGTCTATACTAATAGTTATCAGTCGAGAATCCAGATAGCTCCATCTGAGGCATTATATGGTAGGTGGTGTAGATTGCTAGTTGGGTGGTTTGAGCTGGGAGAGGCTCAGTTATTGGGTACAGACTTAGTTCAAGAGGCCTTAGATAAGGTCAAGATTATATAGGATCGACTTCGTGCAGCTCAGTCCAGGCAAAAGAGTTATGCCGACCGTAAGGTTCGTGATGTGGCATTCATGGGTGCAGAGAGGGTATTACTTCCGGTATCGCCCATGAAGGGTGTCATGAGATTTGGGAAGAAGGGAAAGTTGAGCCCTAGGTATATAGACTTGCATTGCCTCCAGGGTTATCCTCAGTTCATCCGATATTTCATGTATCTATGCTCCGAAAATATCATGGTGACCCGTCCCACATGTTAGATTTTAGCTCTGTCCAATTGGACAAAGATTTGACGTATGAGGAAGAGCCGGTAGCCATTCTAGACCGGCAGGTTTGTCAGTTGAGATCAAGGAGTTACCTTTCAGTTCGAGTGCAGTGGAGGGGTCAGCCTGTTGAGGCAGCTACTTAGGAGTCCGAGTCGGACATGCAGAGTAGATATCCCCACTTGTTTTCCAGTTCAGGTAATTTTCTATGTACGTTCGAGGACGAACATTTTTTTTAAAGGTGGAGATTGTGATGACCCAAGGGGTTATTTTATGAATTAAGTCTCCGTTCTAGGCTTATTAACTATTTAAAAAGACTAATTTTAATTACCTCAATTTGCGTGCACAATCTGGGCGTGAAACCAGAAAGCTTTTATGTGAAAATATGAGAAATAGTAATTTTTAGAATTTAAAGTTTGGTTCTAGTTTACTTGAGTCAACATTTTGAGTAAACGGACCCGGATCTGTATTACGATGATCCCGGAAGGTCCGCAATAAAATATGGGACTTGGGCGTATGTCAAGAACTGAATTTCGAGGTCCCTAGCATTAGAAATCAATTTTGAAAGCAATTGTTTTGCTGAATTCTTAATGAAATAAGAAAATGAATTAATGTTTGAAACTGTTGGTAACATGCCCATACTTTTGGTTCCGGAGCTCGATACAGGTTTGTTATGATGTTTACATCCTATCTGTGAAATTTGATGAAAATCGGAGTTTATTTGACGTGATTTGGACGTCCGATTGAGAAATAATGGACTTTAAGTGTTCTTGAGAAAAATAATGAGTTTTGAGGTTTAATTCGTAGTTTTAAATGTTATTTTTGTGATTTGATCGCACGAGCAAGTCCGTATGATGTTTCTAGACTTGTGTGCATATTCGATTCGGAGCCTCGAAGGCTCGGGTTAGTTTCGGATAGGCTACGGAGTGTTTGGACTTAGGAAAACTCAGCTGGTGCACCAGTTCTGGTGTGCCTGCACCTGCGAGCCTTTGGCCGCAGGTGCGAGCTCGCAGATGCGAGCGGGAGCCCGCAGGTGTGACTCAAGCCAAGGTCCTTTTCTTCCGTAGATGCGGGATTTTTCCGCAGAAGCGGAGAACCTTCCGCAGGTGCGTCCCTCCAAGGCCCAGTTCATTTCTGTAGAAGCGGAAGCCTTCCGCACGTGCGATTATCGCAGGTGCGAGGGTCGGGCAGTGGGTTCACTTAATTAGAACCCCAACCTTATTTTCTTCATATTTTTCGAACTACCCAGCCCTAAAGACGATTTTCTTCATCAAAGTTCATCCCCAAATGTTGGTAATCAATTCTAAATTCTACTCTTTTAATTACCCAATGTTTTTCATCACTTTTAAATCAAAAATCAAGAATTTTCATGGTAAAAATTGAGGGTTTGGGTAGAATTAGGGAATTTTGTAAAAATGGGATTTTGACCTCGAATTAAGGTTGGACTTCGAAATTAATTGCATATTTGGGCTCAGGGGTGAATGGGTAAACGAAATTTGGTTCGAACCCCGAGTTTGGACCAAGCGGGCCCGAGGTCGGGTTTTAACTTTTTTTGAGAAAACTTAGGAAAATCATAATTTTTCAGTAAAGTTGGTTCCTTTAGCATTAATTAATGATATATAACTAATTATGGTTAGATTTGAGTGTGTTGGAGGTGAATTTGAAAGGAAAAGCGGTAATTGAGCAGTGAGTGACATGCGGAATTGAGGTTAGGGTTGTGTCTAACCTTAGCTTGAGGGAATAGGTATTGTGTGACTACTTGTTACCTGTTTGTTTGTTAAATACAATGTATAGGTGAGGTGACGAGTACCTATACGTTGTGGTCAGTTCATACCCTACGAGTAAATGCTATTTCTTGTTATTCTGGTTGTCTTTAAGCCCATCATTTGTGATTATTGTTGTTAGGGAAATGTTGAGAACACTGAGTTGAGATTGAAATGATAAATGATGATAGTAACCATGATGAAATATTGATTTCTTGTGAAATTCTTCTGAGAACATTGAGTTGAGATTGAAATATTAAATGGTGATAGAAATTATGATGAAATATTGTTTCTCGTGAAATCCCCTCTTATGTTGTTGACGATTTGATGAGATTGTGAGGAAGAGTGAAAAGCACGAAGGGTGATGCCGTGCATGAGTTAATTATATTGTGAGGAAGAGTGAAAAGCACGAAGGATGATTCTGTGCATGATTTATTTATAAGGTGAGGAAGAGAGTAAAGAACGAAGGGTGATGCCGTGCAATTCTTAATTATAATCTGGTAAGGATGTGAGTAAAAGCACGAAGGGTGATGCCGTGTATTCTATTTATTATTTGGTGAGGCTGTGAGTAAAAGCACGAAGGGTGATGCCGTGTATTCTATTTATTATTTGGTGAGGCTGAGAGTAAAAGCACGAAGGGTGATGCCGCGCAAGTTTACTTTCTATCTTTAATTGCTAAAATTATTGTTTATCACTATCTATGTTTGCTTTCTTGTTTCCCTCATTCCTTATGTTGAAACTTCCCTATCGCATGCTCCCTTCCCATTAATTGTTGTTTACATTCTTTAATTGCTATTATTTTCTGTTAGCATGATTTCGATGTCCAGGTTTTATGTGGTGTCTTGTCCTAGCCTCGTCACTACTTCGCCGAGGTTAGGCTCGGCACTTACTCAGTAAGTGGGGTCGATTGTACTGATACTAAAAGAGTGTCTTGATATTGTGGTTCATGAGTCATCTCCGGAAGTACACAAGGTTATTTGTCGTAGATGGTTTCAAGGTTGTAATTAGATTCTATGTGGATTGTGGGGAAATACATTGGCACCCACACTTGTGAAATGGACACATTAGTGGGAATCATTTTAACTTGAATGGTTACTTGATTTCTCTTGTCTTGATTCCACAAATTGAAACATCCATAAGGTACAATATCAAAGAGTGTATAACATTTGTCCACCAGGTATACCATTACCAAAAGAAAGGCATTTCTCAGGCGTAAACAAGCGTTTGAAATTGTTTATGGTAACTGGGATAAGTCCTTTGCCGCTCTACCTAGGTACATGGCTATATTGCAACACTTTAACCCTTGGACTGTTGTTTAAACCAACCATTGATGGGTTTGTGCATTGTCGGCCGGTAATATCCATAGCTGGCATTCATGTCTATGGAAAGTATGATATTAAGTTGTTGATCGCCGTTGCAGTAGATGCTAATGGAAGAATAATCCCTATAGCATTTTCTATTTGTGCAAATGAAAGACAAGAGACATGGACATTATTTTTTAACCACTTGAAGGATCACGTTGTTAGATAGCGTTCAGGTGTTTGTCTAATATCTGATCGGCATAGCGGTATTTTAAGTTTTGTACAGAATTGACGTGCATGGCATGAACCATATGCCTACCACCGTTACTATGTTATGAACTTTAAAGCCAACTTCCAGAGGGATTATCTGAAGAATTACTTACATGATTTAATGTGGATGGCTACAACAGATTGCTAAGAGAGTAAATTCAGGAGGTGAATGGAATTGATTAGGCAGGAAGGCCCAGAAGCCTATAGTTGGTTGATGTGACATGAGCTTGACAAGTGGACTTTGCATAAGGATGGTGGTGTAAGATGGAGAATTTTGACTACAAATGTATTAGAGTCTTTCAACGGGTTATTGAAGTCTGCACGTGGATTGCTTGTCACTGCCATGGTGCAGATGTCATTCAAGCAGATGGCAGAGAGGTTTGTTGAAAGATCTAAAGGTGCATCATCATTGATGGAAAAGGGTGTTAAATTTATGCCACAACAAATGAAATGATTTGATAAATATAGGAAACAAGCATAGTTGCATTCATTTTTGCAATATTGCAGCGAGAGAAATATTTTTGAATTTCGCACTGGTCTGCATAACAACCGCGAGAATAATACACATACCGTCAATGAATCCAGAAGATTATGCTCCTGTGGAAAATGGTCAATCTATAATCGACAGTTGCAACCAGTGGGTGCTGAGCATTATTGGCCGCAAAACAATTTAAAATAGTGTGTAACAAGGATTATGTGTGTCAAAGGCAAGTGCAAAAAAGACCGCGGATACAGAATCAAATGGATGTTGGTGATACTGTTTATATGCGTAAATGTGGAATATGTTCCCAAACAGGATACAACCGCCGTAAATGTCCTTCAGCTAGTTTGGGAACAGGTGGTAATTTAGTTTCAGGTGGCAGTTCATCCAATGTGCCCAATTATCAAGAATAAACGTAGTGTTTTATTGCAGTATTTTTATTGTACTAAATGTTTGTAAATGTCCAGCTTGCAAAATTTATGAAATAAAATTATGTTTCCAATGGGTTTAAATCTAGTTGATATTTAGCATTAAAGATTCAATACAACTGTCACACCCTGACCTCGGGAAGCGTGATTGGTGCTAAACCGAGATAACCCGACCGAGAAAGCCTGTTGGATTTCCTTCTACACAACTCACCCATAAATAAAAACAGGATAAGCTTTATTAATTTACTTCAAGAGGACTCATGAACAACACTGATTTCATTAATATTAGTTACTTTATTTTATAGTCTCAAAATATATATGCATTCATAGTTGATGTGAAACAAGTAATTCAAATACCACAAGACTAGTCTGACTTTCCTAACACCTATGTACAACCCACACTGTGTCTACGGAGCCTCTATGCATACAAGGTACTATGATAATACCGACAACAAGGCCCTATCTATACCTAAAGCTATAATACAGGTGGGACTAATGATACACGACCCCGAATGAAGCGACGCTCACCAAATCTCCTGAGAATAAGGTGTGCTGCTATCAATGATCAATGCTACCTACTGCGAAACAACCTGCATCCATTAAAGATGTAGTTCCCTCGAGAAAAGGGACGCTAGTACATATGGAATAGTACTAGTATGTATGACTAAACACCCTCTCATTAGAACAAGTAGCAACACAAGAAAGAAAAATCATAGAATCAATGGAAACCTCAAACAATTCTAAACGCCAAGTTAGAATCAAGATAAATCTTCAAGCAAATTTCTATTATTTTAGGCTGGGAGATCTTAGCACCAATATACCATCGTGATTTTAGCACAGACTCCGATCACGACCCCATCGGCTAGGCTGTATCACCCAAAGACATCAACCACATTCACAATCACTATCATAGTTTCAATCATTATCTCAATCACCATTCAAGCATAATCACCATCATGTGTGCGACATGGCGTCTGATCACGACTCGACCGGCTAGGCCGTCTCACCATAATGCTGTGTGGATCGACATCACCCTTTTCTAACAATCAGCTCATGCCAATAAGGGAAATATTCTCATCACATCAATCTCATCCCAAATGAGGGGAATAATTATAATACATTTATACTCCGGTATGTGTAGTTTTGGGGTTAGGCTATTTTAACCTACCCTTCCTCATTGACTAACGATACTCCCAAATATTTATTATTAAAAGGACTCACAACTCATTTCAGCATCTTTTACACGTTTCTTAGTTTCATTGGCAGTAGTGGGCCCAAATGTAAGATCAACTTGGCACGTTGGCCGTATTTCATATTTCATGATCACCTCTTTTCCTTTCAAACATCATCACGGGTCATTGAAAACAAAGCATTTCTATTCAAAACCTTAAGTACACAAGTGAGCAAGTAGGAGTCTTAAGCGCATTGAGATTTCATTCACAATAATAGCTTTCATTTGAATCACGACTTGAAGTTAGAACATTCAGATAAGCAACTCATATTTTTGAACACATTCTCAAATAGTAACACAAAATAACAAGAACATTTTTAATACATATCGAACACATATATCTTTTGACATAAGGCTTATTTGGAATCATCAATTTATAATGAGAAACACATTGTGGGGTTCAATTCTAAAAGAGGAGTTTAGCTAACACACCTGAAATTTGTCCCTTAATAATACTACGATAGTCCGCCACACTAAACAACTTCAATCTATTACAATGCAACACAATTGTATCAGTATTAGTAAGATTTCTATACTTTAAGTCATTATATTTATTATCAAACGTCTAATGTGCATATGTTTCTACAACCTCATTCAATGGAATTTATTCACCTAAAAATCACCTTCCACACCAATGATTCACCTTACAATCGTCTCAAGTTCATCCATAACTTCCATTAGCACATGCATGCCGAACAATTCACACCCAAACCATCAATCTCATTAATTAAACCATTTTACAATCTCTATAACACCCACAAAACCTAGGTTAGGAACTTATGGCTTCCAATCACTGTCTCATAAGTCATAACACATATTTCATACATAAATAATCACCATATATTATCTAGAAATGGTAGACATACCTCTTATAGTGAAACTCTTGAAAAATCCCAACTTGTAGTGTTCTTGACCAATTTGGGTATTTGAATGGAAATCTATGGATCTTCAAGATTAATACTTGTTAATATATGTGTTTGGGAGTAGTAATAAACTCAAAATACTCTAAAAATATTACCTTGGTTTATGGGAGGGAAGTATATGACAGATTCCCCTTGATAGAGCAAGCCCTAACTCAAAGAAATGACTTAGTTACTCTCTCTCCCCAGCCTTGGGGGTATTTATAGGGATCTTAAGTGCGTGGGCACGCACCTGGGCAAGTGACCATGCACACAATGTAGAAATCCCTCTTATATACGCAACCGCGCATCTGGGCGTGCATATAACATATGTACGGTAAAATGGCCATAAACTTTCTGTAGAAATATCCCAATGGAAAATGGATTGATGCGTTGGAAACTAGACTCAAAGGGATTTAATTTGATAGGTATATTACCACCTAAGTCTTTATACTTTGGGAGTTGCGTGCGTTTGAAGTAGATTCTTGTGTAAATTTATTTGAAACTTTAGTCCATTGCATAACTCCCAACTTGGCTTAGTTCTAGGGGTCTCCTTAGACCCTAAACAACATCCAATACATCTACTATCCTTAATATCATGATCATATAAGTTGTTACATTCTGTAACCCCTCGTGGAAGGCAAGACAACACATAAGCGACTTGTGAGCGTGGTTATGGCCTCAGACTAATAGGAAACTTGAGGGGCCTCACAACAACAATTTATCATACACCCCAAGAAATAAATAAAATTTTTCTTTCGCCATTATCTTGTACGCACCCTTCCAGACCGATGTTGATACCCAATTTTTTCCTATATTATTTTAAAAATGCATATATATCTTCAAATATAATGCATGATCATCAATTAATATTTTCCCATAATTTTCTGCATTTTAAAGGATTTTTAATTAATTTATCCCAGTATTTTTATTATATAAATAATTACTAATTGCATCACAAGTGGTTTTATGATAATTTTATTTGCTTAATTTTATCATTTATATCTATGCTAAGTTTTAATTATTTCACGATTAGCCATATTTACACTTTAGGGTTATAATTGCAATAACTTTGTAATAATAACCCACAAGTGCATAAGTACTTTATTTCACAAGAAAATGATATTTTATATTTTTATAATATTAAGTAATTATTTTAAATCATTTTTATGCATCAATAGCATTTTTTTAATTATTTATTAGCTATTTTATAAATTATTTATCAAATTAACTAGGTATTTAACAAACCTCTTTTAATTTAATTTTATTTTTTCGGATCTGGACCAAACCATTACCCTTAGCCCAATTAAAATTCCCATAACCCAATTTCCTATCTGACCCGCCCAACCCAGATCAAATCCTGGCCGTTGATCTCAGAGAGCAACGATCCAGGATGTTGTTACCTTTTTAATTAACCCATAACCCCCCTAACCCTAATCATTTCCAAACCCCCGCCTCCCCTGTTTCCCTTCCCTCTCCCCTTCTCTCTCAAACCCTTCTCCCTAACCCTAGCCCGCCGTCACCTGAACCACCCGTTCATGGGGTTTCTCTGTAATTTTCGGCCCCTACCGACCTCTCACCTCTTCTGGTTGTTCGATTATGTTGATTTATGGAAGAATCTTGAAGAGATTCAACCCAGATTTTGTTCAAAACCTTTTCATGAGCGTACCTATGGTCATCTCCTTTCTAAAACCTAATCTCTTTCTACTGGGGTCTGTTTAGATCCTTGTAGATCTGGCATAATTTTAAGTGTTGTTTAGTATTTCTCTTTGAAAACCTTCCGTTTTTCCTTATTACTATTCGATTCCAGTGTTTTCTGAAACTAGAGTTTCGTATTAAGTTTTCTTCAAAAAGGTTTTTAAGCTTCTAAGTGGTTGAATCTATTTATCTTTACTAGTTCGACTGATTTTGTGTATATGCTTTAAACCCTAGGTTTTTCTGCCTATTTTATTATGCACTTCAATATTTTCCCATTATTGTTTATCTCTGTCAATAAATATATATTGACTGATTTTATTTAGGGTTCGAATTATAATTTCTTGTTAAAATTAGTGCTTCTCTATCATTTTACTTATTTTCCTTGTTTGTGACTTTAATTAGTACCACTTGCCCTTGTTAGACTACTAGTCTGATTTAGGGATTTAATTGACTCCTATGTGGTCAGTAATTGACTCACTAACCTTATTTGAATTCCAATTTGAGTCGTTTAGGGGTACTCCCCAATTTAAGGAGTCATTTCCAGATTCTTTTGTGTGAATTGATTGAGTTAATTCCTCAATTAACTAATTGATTACCTTGTTTTATGAACTTTGATTTTATTCTTGCCTTATTTGCTTACCTTGCTAAGTGCTATATAAACGTTATTCTGGTTCTATTTAAAAAAAACACATTCAGAAAGAAACACACACACACACACACACAATATCACGACCCAAAATACTAATGCAGGTCGTGATGGCGCCCAACACCGTGGTTAGGCAAGCCCACACTTAAATTACTAAGGATTCCTCCCATGCTTGGTTAAACATCCCAATACGTGGCAAGTTTTAAAGTTTCAAACATTAATTAAAAAAAAAAATAGCAAGCCATTTCTACCAAAAGTAGTCAAAAAAAGAGGAATGAGCCAATATATATATATATATATATATACAGACCCGCAAAACAAAAATAACAACTACGTGTGTGCCAGGAACTAGTGTCACAAGTCCTACGAGCATACCAACAGAATATACAAAACATAATATACAATCCCACTGTCTGAAAGAAATAGACGGGAAATAAGCAAAAGAAAACTCCATGGTGCTACCGAGGATCGTCAGGAGAAGCAGCTCACCGTGAAGTCGGGTCCAACTAAGATCAGAATCGAGCTCCGGTCTGATAACCAGATGCACCAGCCTCAAGACCTGTACAATTAAGTACAGAAGTGCAGCATGAGTACATAAACAAATATGTACCCAGTGAGTATCCCGCCTAACCTCGAAGAGGTAGTGACGAGAGGTAGACGATACTTACTAGGGTCAACATTTCTAAGTAACATAATTTAATAGGAACTAGGCAGGCATAACAGTCGTAAAAATCACAAAGATATAAATTATCAAGTATAGTTGTATTTACCTGTGCAAGTCAAATTTCACTAGCACATAATGTACTAAATTACCTTATTAACATGAACTAGTTTATACAATTACAACAAATTCCCAGTAAATCATACAACACATAATAGGCCGGAAGCGTACGACCGAAACGTCGCGAAAATAAATGTGCACTGCCGAGGGTCGAACGACTCGAACCATAGATGCATCTATTACCCCGCTCACAAATCTAACATGCGATGCGGTTGACGTAATAGTAGGGCTATTCCGCTCATGAATCATACATGTGACACGGTGCCGCATGCATACATAAAATTATCAATTTTTAAGGAATTAAAAGAGATTATTCTTTAAGGCAAGAACTTAAACAATCTATCATGGAACACAACTTCCTAATATTCTCATGCCAAATCAAGGATAATAAGCAACTCGAAATACGTTTATGAATACATGTAAGGAACATATAAGCATGCTCGTGAGTCCTACAACTACCCAACATAACATAGTAGTAGCTAAGCACAGACTCTCATCACTTCGTGCGTGCGTAGCCCCCCTTCCCCCCCTATCTACTCCCCGGATAAAGAACGCGCCCGAAACTCCGAACTCTACACCCGAGGACTCGAAACTACCCAAATGTGATACAAATTCATCAATTTATGCTCAAAGTATGGAAATCCTCCTACTACTAAGTCAAATTCGCCATTCTTGAAGAAATCCTAAAATCCAACCCCGGGCCCGCATGCTCGGATTCCATAATTTTTCGAAGGAAGCACTCACCCATAGCCTAAGGATCATTAATACATGATTTTTACTTGATTTCATAGCTAATTCACGTGTAATTTTCTAAATTCTCGAAAGCCCTAGGTTACTACCCAATTTCCTAAATTTTCACTAATTAAGTAGTTAAATTCCACTAAGAATGCATGCATTAACTAACTCTAGGATATAATCTACTTACCTTTTAGTGATTGGGTCATTGAGCCCTTTTCCTAAGCTCTCAAGGTGCTCTAATGGAGGAAGAAATGAAGAAATAATGAAGAATCCCGTATTTAAGAAACACACTGTCTGACAGTATTTCCGCACTTGCGGCTCGCGGACCACACCTGCGGTCTCGCACCTGCGAGCAAAGTCTCGCACCTGCGAAAATGGACGAGGAAGCCTGGGCCCGCACCTGCGGCTTCGCTCCTACGGAACTTGGTCCGTACCTGCGGAACTTGGTCCGCACCTGCGAGAAATGTGCTGCTCGCTGGGGATCGCATGATCGGTCCCGCACCTGCGACTGGGCAACCGCACCTGCAGATCACACCAGAACAGGTGCACCAGCAGCTATTTCAACTGGTGTTTGGCTTCGTGTGGTGTCCGGGAGGCACCTGGACCCACCCGAGCCCCCGTCCAAATATACCAACAAGTCCCAATTCATAATACGGTCTCTCTCGAGCCTTCGGAACACCCAAAACAACGCTAAAACTAAAAATCACACCTCAAAACCCCTAGAACAAAACTTAGGAACTTTAAGTTTTCTTGACTTCGCTAACAACGTGCCGAACTGACCAATGCTACTCGAAATGACACCAAATTTGGGAGGCAAGTCATAAATGACATAACAGAAATATTCCCAGTCTCGGAATTCCGTTCGGACCTTAATAACACAAAAACACGTCCCAAACTACAATATGAACTTAAGGAACTTCTTATTTCAATATTGGGCGCTGAAATGCTCCCAGGTCATCAGAAACCCATTCCGAACACCCAGGTCCGAAATCATCATACGAAGCTACCAAAATCATCGAAACTTGATTCCGAGGTCGTTTACCCAAAATGTTGACCAAAGTCAAACTTGGCCTTAAAGGCCAACCTTAAGGAACCAAGTGTTCCTATAGAATTCTAAACACTTCCGAATCCCGAACCACCCGCCCCCGCAAGTCATAAATCACAATAAGCCGCTATGGAAAGTTTCATTTACAGGAACGGGGTCCGATAACGTAAAATGACCGGTCGGGTCATTACATTCTCCACCTCTTAAACAACTGTTCGTCCTCGAACGGGTCTAGAATCATACCTGAAGTGCTGAATAAGTGTGGATATCTACTCCGCATGTCCTCCTCGGACTCTCAGGTCGCCTCCTCGACTGGTTGGCCTTTCTACTGGACCTCTAGGGCAGAAAATCTCTTAGAACTCAACTGGCGGTCCTACCTATCAATAATAGCAACTGGCTCCTCCTGGTAGCCCAACCTCTCATCCAACTGAATAGTGATGAAATAAACCACGTGAGAGATGTCGATGTGGTACCTCCGGAGCATGGATACATGAAAAACTGGATGAACTCCTGATAAACTGGGAGGTAAGGCCAGCTCATAAGCAACCTCCCGAACTTGCATCAACACCTCGAAGGGACCTATAAACCTCGGGCTTAGCTTGCCCTTCTTCCCAGACTTCATACTACCCTTCATAGGTGAGACTTTCAACAGAATCCTATCTCTCTCCATAAATGATACATCACGCGCCCTCTGATCCGCGTAGCTCTTATGTCTGGACTGTGCTGTGCGGAGCCTCTCCTGAATCAACTTCACTTTCTCCAAAGCATCCCTCACCAGGTCGGTGCCATATAACTTAGCATCGCCAGGCTCAAACCACCCGATAGGAGAACGATATCACGGACCATACAAAGCCTCAAATGGTGCCATCTCAATGTTGGACTGATAACTATTATTGTAAGTGAACTCGGAAAAAGGCAAGAACTGGTCCCAATGACCTCCGAAGTCAATCACACATGCCCTGAGCATGTCCTCCAATCTCTGAACTGTACGCTCCAACTGACCATCAGTCTGAGGGTGAAGTGCTGTGATGAGATCTATCTGGGTACCCATCTCACTATGCAGTGCTCTCCAGAAGTGTGAGGTGAACTGAGGACATCAATCTGATATAATGGACACCGGAACACCATGCAACCGGACTATCTCCCGAGTGTAAATCTGGGCCAACCTCTTAGAAGTGTAAGTAGTAGCTACTGAAATGAAATGCGCCGATTTGGTCAATCTGTCCACAATGACCCAAACCGCGTCATCCTTCCGCAAGGTTCGAGGCAACCCAACCACGAAATCCATAGTGATGCGCTCCCATTTCCACTCAGGAATGGGCATCTGCTGAAGTAGGCCTCCTGGCCTCTGGTGCTCATACTTAACCTGCTGGAAATTAAGACACCTAGCCACATACTCCACAATGTCCTTCTTCATTCGCCTCCACCATTAATGCTGCTACAAATCACGATACATCTTCGTAGCACCAGGATGAACAGAATACCGAGAACTGTGTGCCTCCTCTAGAATCCTCTCCCTCAGGCCATCAACCTTAGGAACACATAGGCGGCCCTGAATTTTTAGAACACAATCCTCGCCAATAATAACCTCCTTGGACCTACCCTGGACCACTGTCTCTCATAGCTAAGCCAAACACGGATCATCATACTGCCGAGCCTTAATCTCCCACAATAACGAAGACATAGAAACCACATGTGCAAGAACTGGACGGGTCTCTGAAAGGTCTATTCTCACTAGGAGATTGGCCAAGGACTGAATGTCCAAGGCTAGAGGTCTCTCCTCTGCTATAATATAAGCCAAGCTACCCATACTCTCCGCCTTCCCGCTCAAAGCATCTGCTACCATATTTGCCTTGCCCGGATGATAAAGAATGGTGATATCATAATCATTGAACAACTCAAGCCATCTGCGCTGCCTCAAATTAAGATCCTTCTGCTTGAACAAGTGCTTCAAGCTACGGTGGTCTGTATAAACCTCACAGGACACTCCATACAAGTAGTGCCTCCAAATCTTAAAAGCATGAACAATCTCCGGCAACTCCAAATCATGCACATGATAATTCTTCTCATGAACCTTTAGCTGGCGTGAAGCATAAGCAATAACTCTCCCCTCCTGCATCAATACACACCCCAAGCCAACGTGCTAAGTGTCGCAATATATTGTATACATCTCAGAACCGGAAGGCAACACTAGAACTGGTGCTGAGGTCAATACTGTCTTGAGCTTCTTAAAGCTCGCCTCACACTCGTCAGACCATCGGAACGAGGCATTCTTCTGAGTCAATCTAGTCAATGGAGCTGCAATAGAAGAGAACTTCTCCACAAATCGGCGATAATAGCCTGCTAGGCCCAAAAAGCTCCTGATCTCTGTAGCTGAAGTAGGACGCGACCAACTCTGAATTGCCTCGATCTTCTGAGGATCAACCTTGATACCTTCTCCGGATACCACATGCCCCAAGAATGACACGGAATCCAACCAGAACTCACACTTGGAGAACTTAGCATATAGCTTCTGTTCTCGCAAAGTCTGGAGCACGACTCTCAAATGCTGCTCGTGCTCCCCCAGGCTACATGAGTAAATCAAAATGTCATCAATGATAAAGGAATCAATATACGGCCTGAACACCCTATTCATCAAGTCCATGAATGCTGTTGGGGAATTAGTCAAGCCAAAGGACATCACCAGGAACTCATAATGGCCATATCTCGTACGAAAAGCAGTCTTCGGAACATCTGAAGCCCGTATCCTCAACTGATGATACCCCGATCTCAAATTCATCTTAGAAAACACACGAGCACCCTGAAACTGGTAAAACAAATCATCGATGCACGGCAAAGGATACTTGTTCTTAATGGTAACCTTGTTCAACTGGCAGTAATCAATACACATCCGCATGGACCCATCCTTTTTCTTCACGAATAGAACTGGAGTACCCCACGATGATACAGTCGGTCTGATTAACCCCTTCGCTAACAACTCCTCAAGATGCTCCTTCAACTCCTTCAACTCTTTCGGAGCCATACGGTACCGAGGAATAGATATAGGCTGGGTGCCTGGAGCTAAATCAATGCAGAAATCAATATCACAATACAGAGGCATGCCCGGAAGGTCCGAAGGAAATACATCAGCAAAATCTCGAACAACTGGCACTGAATCAATCGTCGGAGACTCGACGGTGGTGTCCCGCACATAGGCGAGGTAGGCTAGACAACCCTTCTCGACCATGTGTTGAGCCTTCACGAATGAAATAACCCAGCTGGCTGCACTAACTGAGGAACCTCTCCACTCTAGCCTAGGCGACTCTGGCATGGTTAAAGTGACTATCTTGGCATGGAAATCTAGCTGGCATGATAAGGAGATAGTCAATCCATGCCTAAAATAATCTCGAAATCAACTATGTCGAGCAATAAGCGATCCCCTCGAGTCTCGAACCTGCAAAACAAAATCACACAAGACTGACAAATTCGGTCTACAACCAAAGAATCGCCCACGGGAGTGGACACATAAATAGGAGAACCCTAGGACTCACGAGGGACATCCAGAAAATGAGCAAATAAGACCGAAACATAGGAATAAGTGGATCCTGGATGAAATAACACCGATGCCTCTCTACTACATACTGTAATAATACCCGTGATCACGACGTCTGAGGCCACTGCATATGATTTGGCCTGGATAGCATAGAATCTACCTAGAGCACCGGAAGACTGACCTCCGCTGGAATGAATAGGGGCCGGTAGATCTCCCCCTGCCTGGCCTCCACCTCTGGGACAACCTCTACCAGTCTGCCATCCACCTCTGGGTGGACGAACCGCCGGTGCTGAAAGTGTAGGCTGATATCTCTGCTGAACGGCCTTGCCCCGAAGCCTGGGACAGGTCCTCCTCATATGGCCTGGATCCCCACACTCATAACATCTAGCTGATGGCATGGCGTGCTGCCCTGAAGAAGGACCCTGGACAGCTAGGCGGCGGTGAGAACTCTCCGGCATGGCACTGAAGTAAGGAATATAAGACCCCTGATGACCAGAATACCCGCCTGAGGAACCCTGAATGGCTGGTGGGCGGTAGGAACTCTCTGGCATGGCGCTGAAATTGGGCCTCACTTGAGCACCACGGGGAGGTGGTGGAGGAGCTGAATATGGAGGCCTGCTAGGCTGGCCTCTATCGAACTGACCTCTACCCCTGGCTGGGGAACCTATGAAATCTCCTAAAAACTAGCCCTCTTATCCTGCTGACCCTGCTCTTTGCCTCTCGAAAGATAACCCTCAATCCGGCGAGCTATCTCGACCACAAGCTGATAGGGAGTTCCTATCTCCACCTCTCGGGACATGTTGGCCCTAATACCTGAGTGCAGCCCAACTATAAATCTCCGCACTCTCTTAGCATCAGTAGGAAGTATCATAAGGGCATGACGAGACAATTCAGAAAACCTGGCCTCGTAGTCTGTCACTGACATTTGTCCCTGCTCCAGCTGCTCAAACTGATATCGCAGCTCTTCCCTCTCAAAGGGTGGAATATACTTGTCTTGGATCAGCTGAGTGAACTGCTCCCAAGTGATGGAAGGGAAACCTGCCGGTCAACAACTGGTCTGAACTCAAGTTCTGCCGCTACTGGCTGGGCTCCACCCGCGGGCAGTGTCTCCAGGATATGATGTAATTCTTCTGCCTGACCTGTATCCTGGGCGGTAGGAGTCTGGGCCCCCCTCTCGCTTGAGATGTGGCCGGATCTGCCAGAAATAAACCGGCCTGGGACATGGTGTACATGAACCGCATCATACAGCCCATGATCTCCTGGAATCCTGGTGCAGTCATAAAGTCCACTAGAGCAGGACTTGCGGGGGAACCTCACCCTGCTCCTCTATAGTAGGGTCCTCTGGTGGTGGTATGAATGGAATAGCTCGGGGACGCCCTCGTCCCCTACCTCGGTCCGATGCCCTCCCCCGGCCTCTGCCACGGCCTCGAACAACAGGGGTAGCAGCCCCTCCCGGGTCTGGAACATTGGATGCACACGTCCTCACCATCTGTGAGAGAATAAAAGAATGAAATTTAGTAAACCATTGACTGCACGATAGAATAAAAATAAGGAGAGGTTTTCCTAATACCCTATAGCCTTTACAGATGTCTCCATACCGATCCGCAAGACTCTACTAGGTTTTCCCGTGACTTGTGAGACCTACGTGAACCTAGTGCTCTGATACCATGTTGTCACGATCCAAAATACTAACTCAGGTTGTGATGGCGCCCAACACCGGGGTTAGGCAAGCCACACTTAAATTACTAAGGATTCCTCCCATGCTTGGTTAAACATCCCAATACGTGCCAAGTTATAAAGTTTCAAACATTAATTAAAAAAAATAGCAAGCCATTTCTACCAAAAGCAGTCAAAAAAAGAGGAATGAGCCAATATATATATATATATATACAGACCCGCAAAACAAAAATAACAACTACGTGTGTGCCAGGATCTAGTGTCACAAGTCCTACGGGCATACTAACAGAATATACAATCCCACTGTCTGAAAGAAATAGATGAGAAATAAGCAAAAGAAAACTCCATGGTGCTGCCGAGGATCGTCAGGAGAAGCAACTCACCATGAAGTCGGGTCCAACTACGATCAGAATCGAGCTCCGGTCTGATAACCAGATGCACCAGCCTCAGAACCTGTACAATTAAGTACAGAAG
>ML437688.1:32924-53697 GCA_005239525.1 Nicotiana knightiana
CTTGATTTGGCAGGCATAACAGTCGTAGAAATCACAAAGATATAAATTATCAAGTATAGTTGTATTTACCTGTGCATGTCAAATTTCACTAGCACATAATGTACTAAATTCCCTTATTAACATGAACCAGTTTATACAATTACAACAAATTCCCAGTAAATCATACATCACATAATAGGCCGGAAGCGTAAGGCCGAAACGTTGCGAAAATAAATGGGCACTGCCGAGGGTCGAACGGCTCGAACCATAGATGCATCTATTACCCCACTCGCAAATCGAACATGCGACGCGGTTGACATAATAGTAGGGCTATTCTGCTCACGAATCGTACATGTGACGCGGTGCCGCATACATACATAAAATTATCAATTTTTAAGGAATTAACAGAGATTATTCTTTAAGGAAAGAACTTAAAGAATCTATCATGGAAAAAAACTTCCTAATATTCTCATGCCAAATCAAGGATAATAAGCAACTCGAAATATGTTTAGGAATACATGTAAGGCACATATAAGCATGCTCATGAGTCCTATAACTATCCAACATAACATAGTAGTAGCTACGCAAGGAATCTCATCACTTCGTGCGTACGTAGCCCCCCCTCCCCCCTCGCAAATAAGGACATGCAATTTTTTATAATCACCTATAGGGACAATTACCTCTTACAAGGTTAGAAAGGAGACTCATCTCGTGACGAATCTACTCCCCGGACCAAGAACGCGCCTGAAACTCCGAACTCTACACCGAGGACTCGAAACTAGTCAAATGTTATACAGATTCATTAATTTATGCTCAAAGTATGGAAATCCTCCTACTATTAAGTCAAATTCGCCATTCTTGAAGAAATCCTAAAATCCAATCCCGGGCCCGCATGCTCGGATTCCAAAATTATTTGAAGGAAACACTCACCCATAGTTTAAGGATCATTAATAGATGATTTTTACTTGATTTAATAGCTAATTCACGTGTAATTTTCTAAATTCTCGAAGGCCCTAGGTTACTACCCAATTTCCTAAATTTTCACTAATTAAGTAGTTAAATTCCACTAAGAATGCATGCATTAACTAAATCTAGGATAGAATCTACTTACCTTTCAGTGATTGGGTCGTTGAGCCCTTTTCCCAAGCTCTCAAGGTGTTATAATGGAGGAAGAAATGAAGAAATAATGAAGAATCCCGTATTTAAGAAACACATTGTCTGACAGTGTTTCCGCACCTGCGGCTCGAGGACCGCACATGCGGTCTCTCACCTGCGAGCAAAGGCTCGCACCTGCGGCTCCGCTCCTGCGGAACTTGGTCCGCACCTGCGAGAAATGGGCTGCCCGCTGGGGATCGCACCTGCGAGGCTGGGACCGCAGGAACAGTCCCTCACCTGTGACTTGGAAACCACACCTGTGGATCACACCAGAACAGGTGCACCAGCAGGTATTTTAGCTGGTTTTATCCTTGTGTGGTGTCCGGGAGGCACCTGAGACTACCCAAGCCCCCGTCCAAATCACACATCAAAACCCCTAGAACCAAACATAGGAACTTTAAGTTTTTTTGACTTCGCTAACAACGCGCCGAACCGACCTATACTACTCGGAATGACACCAAATTTTGCAAGCAAGTCATAAATGACATAACAGAAATATTCCCGGTCTCAGAATTCCGTTCGGACCTCGATAACACAAAAACACATCCCAAACCACAATAGGAACTTAAGGAACTTCTTATTTCAATATTGCGCGCCTAAATGCTCCCGGTTCATCAGAAACCTTTTTCGAATATATGCCCAGGTCCGAAATCATCATACAAAGATACCAGAATCGTCGGAACTTGATTCCGAGGTCGTTTACCTAAAAGGTTGACCGAAGTCAAACTTGACCTTAAAGGCCAACCTTAAGGAACCAGGTGTTCCTATAGCACTCTAAATACTTCCGAATCCCGGACCACCCGCCCCTGCAAGTCATAAATCACAGTAAGCCGATATGGGAAGTTTCATTTAGGGGAACAGGGTCCGATAACGCAAAACGATGGGTCGGGTCGTTACACACAAACTCTTGCTTTTATTCAAACCTTTCTGTTACTTGTGTTTGCTACAATGTCTAGCCAACTGAAAGCCAAGTCTAGACTATTGGGTTCTGTATCCTTTTACCTTCTTGTTTTCTATTACTGGTATGTATCTCCTTCTATTGTCATTCATTATACTATGAAGTTCCAAAACTATGTGCTTTCCTGTCTATTGCTTTACTTTTGTGTAGTTAATTCCATGTCTTTCCTGTGTATTGATTTCAATTAATATGACTACTATATTTCCTATTTTGTTGATTTTAATTAGCAACAACTAATTCTGTGTAGTTAAATTTCTGTCTTTCTTGTTTGTTGATCAGTATAACTATTTCTGTGTAGTTGAATTCCTCTTTTTCCTGTTTATTGATCCTAATCAGCATGCATGTCTCTGTCATTAGGTCCTATTCATTATGTTATGTAATTTTTCCTGTCTTTTCCTTCTTTATGTTTCTCTGTTAACTAGCTTGCCTCAACTTTCATGAAATTGTCTTGCCCATCATGTCAATATGGTTCGTACACTCTAGCATGTTCTTATTTGATCCAGGATACTAATCCACTTGTTTCTCAACTAGCATACTTTCAGTCTTGCCCTATTTCATGTATTCCTGATTAAGGACTTCTATGTTCCAACCCCTGCTACCCTTCTCTATGTGGTTGTCTGTTTATTATTCTGATCCTAGTATGCTATATGCTCACCTAGTGATAAACAAAGCCAAATATAGGTAATGTGAAACTTTGCTTGAAATAATCATGATCCTGTTTTGTCCAATGTTTGATTGCTGAAAATCTTTGCTTGAACTTAGAGTGCTGCAATGACCCTGTTTACTCCTATTTTTACTTCTGAACTGTTTTCCTAAGATTATTTCTATTTTCATACTGTTTTCAACTCCTACTCTTAGAATATCTAGGGTCCTGCCCCTCTAGTGTGAGCACGGTCTAGGAGTCCATGAGACTCCTACGAACTCTGACACACTGGGGTTGGATTTTCCAAACTTGTTCACAAAGATGTTTCTTTAAAAGGGTTTCTGGTGTAATCATTGCCCGGGGTCCCTGAGGCCCTTGGAAACTTTGACGCACCAGAAAACCAGTTGGTATACTATGAGATACTGACATACTTCAGACTTGGTTGAAGACCTGGCTTCCAGGTTTACTGTTGGGCTTATTCAGGCTTCCTATAGCATAGTAATTTCATTCTGTAATTCATTTATATCTGGTCTATAATAATAATTCTTGTAAAAACAGATTTTGGGGTTATTAGTAAAACTAGGAGGGACTTTTATATATAAATTTGTGGGGGTCGGGTAGAAATCATGCCCATAGGATTGTTATTATTATCTATATGCATTAGAAACCATGTTTATAGGGCTTGTCTTATTCTTTGAAATCCTGCATTGCACATTTGCATTAGAAATCGTGCTTCTAGGTCATTTACCAATTCTGGAATCATGTTCTCAAACTATCCTATGTGCATTAGAAATCGCGTCCCTAGGAATTCCCTTGTTGAATTTGCTTGAAAACTGGCTAACAACTTTATTCGCCTAGATATCGTGCCTATAGGAAGAACATACAAAAAATCAGTTTCATCACTTAACCTCATGCCTATAAGGAGTAAGTATAAAAACAATTTGACACTTAGATATTATGTTTGTAGAGATAAAAATGTAAAACCAATTTCCGTGTCCTGAAGTATTGCTTGTGATCATTTTCAGTGCATAGACAACATGCCTATAGGGTCTAAACAGATAAAATCTGCCTAGTTTATTATTATGATATGATTAACGCTTAGATACTTTGCCTATAGGATTCTGCCCCGTTATCACCTAAGCAGACCTGTAGGTTGATTAATGTTCTGAAGTTTAAAACTGTGTTTGTTTGATTACTTACGAACTGCCCAGATTCGATAAGTAATAAAATCAGTAGGCAAACTGATTAGGTATTCACTGCCTCGTCTTAATAAAATGCTGCATATTCTGCCTTGTACTCACCTAGATATCCTGCTATAGGACTTTAAATATTTTAAAACTATTGTTTGAGGCGTGCAATTGTTTATTTATTTGTGGAGGTAAATCTGAGCCCCTTAACTGCTCTTTATGTGATAGTCCAATTTGCTTTTGTTTGACGCCTAGTTTTTTCTCCTTTTAAGCACCATAGGTGGGTCTAGAACCACCTCAAATAGAGGCCCTAGGCACCTCCAGGGCCAAAGGACAAGGGACGGGGAATGCATGCATATGGTACGTATTCGATGCTCTTAGAACGCTTAGATAATAATTAAGGGGAGGGTAATTGGGTAGTAAAGGATATGATGACCTGCGCTATAATGCTACGTGTAACACCTCTATTTGAGGAAAGTTTACCGAGAATTGTATAGAAGTGATCCTATAGGATAATAAACCTAGGACCCCCCTTATTCCCATGTTTGGTAAAAAATAATCTTTATTTGTTCAATTTTTTCTTTATGAATAATTCACTTAAATCGAGTTTGACCGGGACCCACTGTTGTGGACCTCGAGGGGTGCCTAACACCTTCCCCTCAAGGTAATTTCGAGTCCTTACCAAATCTCTGGTAATGTAAATCGGTTTATGAGTTATTTTCTTTAGGTGTCCTAACGCACCTTAATTCTATTAGGTGGAGACTCTTCAAGTTCCATACCCCATCCCAAAAGGAAATGAGTTGTCCCAGAATTTCGAAACCCCGATTTCGCGAGGAAAAGGGGGGCGCGACGACATGGCGACTTTGCTGGGGATATTAGGCTCTTTCCATAACAAACTTTATTTTCTGAATTACTCTTTAAGCATGGTTTATTCTGCTAATACTTGTGCACCCTTTTCCTTCCCCCTTTATGTGAATTTAATTGCCTATTTTCAAGCATTTATGATTTTCTTTACTACAGAAACTAACTTGTCTCCTTATTTTTTTTTCTTAAAAGCCTTTTTAATTATTAAATACCAATTTATCATTTTTAACGTGTGTTGATACCCAATTTTTCCTAAAAGAAATATTTTTAAATTGCATATATACTTTCAAAATCATGCATTAATAGCAACTGGTATTTTTCCATAATTTTTCTATATTTTTATTGATTTATCCAGCATTTTCTTTCCAATAAATAATTACAAAATTGCATCACAAATAATTTCAAAATATTTCTTGATTTAATATTACTATTTATGGTCTTATTAAGTCCAAATTATTCTATAAATAGCCAATTTGGCACCTTTTGGCTACAATTGCAATAACTTTGCAATTATAGCCCATGCATACTATTTTTGCATTATTTTTATCATAATATAGTCTTTTGTATTTTTAAATACTAAATAACAATTTTTAAAACATTTCTATGCATGAAATTCTTTTTTTATAAGTAGTAATGTAACGACCCGACCGGTCGTTTTGCGTTATCGGACCCCGTTCCCCTAAATGAAACTTCCCATAGCATCTTATTGTGATTTATGACTTGCGGGGGCGGGTGGTCCGGGATTCGAAAGTGTTTAGAATTCTATAGGAACACTTGGTTCCTTAAGGTTGCCCTTTAAAGACAAGTTTGACTTTGGTCAACATTTTGGGTAAACGACCTCGGAATCGAGTTTCGTCGATTACTGTAGCTTCGTATGATGATTTCGGACCTGGGCGTATGTTCGGAATGGGTTTCTGATGACCCGAGAGCGTTTCGGCGCCCAATATTAAAATAAGAAGTTCCTTAAGCTCCTATTGTGGTTTGGGACGTGTTTTTGTGTTATCAAGGTCTGAACGGAATTCCGAAACCGGGAATAGTTCCTTTATGTCATTTATGACTTGCCTGCAAAATTTGGTGTCATTCCGAGAAGTATAGGTCAGTTCGACGTGTTGTTAGCGAAGTCAAGAAAACTTAAAGTTCCTAAGTTTGGTTCTAGGGGTTTTGAGGTGTCATTTTGAGTTTTAGCATTGTTTTGGGTGTTCTGAAGGTTCGAATGAGTTTGTGTTATGATTTGGGACTTGTTGGTATATTTGGACGGGGGCTCGGGTAGGCCCAGGTGCCTCCCAGACACCACACGAGGCCAAAAACCAGCTGAAATAGCTGCTGGTGCACCTATTCTAGTGTTGACCGCAGGTGCGGTTGCCCAGTCGCAGATGCGACCCCCAGCGGCAGGCCATTTCTCGCAGGTGCAAACAAAGTTCCACAGGAGCGGAGCCGCATGTGCGGTCTCCACTCCGCAAGTGCGGGCCCAGGCTTCCTCGTCCATTTTTGCAGGTGTGAGCCTTTGCTCGTAGGTGCGAGACCGTAGGTGCGGTCCTCGAGGCCCAGGTGCGGAAATACTGTCAGACAATATGTTTCTTAAATACGGGATTCTTCATTATTTCTTCACTTCTTCCTCCATTAGAACACCTTGAGTGGGAAAAGGGCTCAACGACTCAACCACTGAAAGGTAAGTATATTCTATCCTAGAGTTGGTTAACGCATGCATTCTTAGTGGAATTTAACTACTTAATTAGTGAAAATTTAGGAATTTGGGTAGTAACCTAGGGCCTTCGAGAATTTAGAAAATTACCCGTGAATTGGCTATGAACTCATTCAAAAATCGTATATTAATGATCCTTAGGCTATGGGTGAGTGTTTCCTTCGAACAATTTTGGAATCCGAGCATGCGGGCTCGGGGTTGGATTTTAGGATTTCTTCAAGAATGGCAAATTTGACTTAGTAGTAGGAGGATTTCCATACTTTGAGCATAAATTGGTGAATTTGTATAACATTTGGCTAGTTTCGAGTCCTCGGGTGTAGAGTTCGGAGTTTCGGGTGCGTTCTTGGTCCGGGGAGTAGATTCGACATGAGGTGAGTCTCCTTTCTAAACTGTCCCCCTAGGTGATTTAAATGCTATATGTGATAACTGTGGGGGCTACGTACGTACAAGGTGACGAGAGTCCGTACGTAGCGGCTATTATTATTATGTCCGGGTAGTTAGTCCTACACCATGCTTTATGTTTTCCTTGAAATGAACTATATGCTTAGTGAATTAATGTTACATGCGGCTTGTTTCCCTGAGATAATGGAATTAAAGAGATTTTTAGGATTTAATCACGAAGAGTAATTTATAAAGAACAAATGTGTGGATTGTGTGTGCATGTGACCACTTCGCAATTTACATTCCGCGAGCGGAGTGTTATTTCCCCCACTCCCATGGGAGTGGGCCGTACGCCACAGCGAGATTGAAAGATATATATATAATGGTTCGGGCTGTTCGACCCTCGGCAGTGCACAAATATGATCATTATGATGTCTCTGGCCGGTTGTCCTTATCCTGTATGCGCATGTTAAATTGTTAAGAATTCTTTTATGGATTTTGAGTGTTCAGATATATATATTTTTAAAGGAAAGAAAAGAATAATGAAGTAGAAATTGTATATTTACTTCCAGTATTTATTTGAATTGTTATCTTAAATGTTTAGTGCTTTTATCATCCTTATATGTCCTTTACTGATGTTATATCTTGCTAATCATTTTGTTGGACCTTAGTGAGTGTCAAGTCGACCTCTCATCACTAAATCTTTGAGGTTAGGCAGGATACTCACTGGGTACATATTTGTTTATGTACTCATGCTGCACTTCTGTACTTAATTGTGCATGTTCTGAGGCTGGTGCATCTAGTTATTAGACCGGAGCTCGATTCTGATCTTAGTTGGACCTGACTTCACGGTGAGCTGCTTCTCCTGACGATCCTCGGCAGCATCATGGAGTTTTCTTTTGGTTATTTCACGTCTATTTCTTTCAGACAGTGGGATTGTATATTATGTTTTGTATATTCTGTTAGCATGCCCGTAGGACTTGTGACACTAGGAAATAGTTTTGAAGATTGACAAAGGAACTCCGAGATGAACCAGGTCCATCACAGGTGACATAGACCAGCAGAGTCAAAGGCACATGAGATGCACATGCATGAGATAAATATATTCTGGTAAAATTGAGATATCTTCTGATCGAAAAGATTGCAAAAACGAAATTGAAGAAGGACTCCTTATTTATTAAGAATAGAATCTAAGATAAGGAAGGATTTAGGAGTTGAGTTTGACTAGAACTCTTCCAACAAGGAAGAGTTGCATTAGGATTTTAGTTAAATCCTTATCTACTAACTCCTATAAATTGCAGATTGTTCTTATTGTATACCGACGCACAAAAATAGAAATTTATCAAGAATTGAGAGCTAAATTCGTGAAGAAATTTTGCAACCAGTTCGAGCCAAATTGGAGAGTGCGAATCTGGAGCTACTTGAACCAGCTAGAAGAAATTGATATATCTTCTGATCGAAAAGATTACAAAAACGAAATTGGATAAGGACTCCTTATTCAATAAGAATAGAATCTAAGATAAGGAAGGATTTAGGAGTTGAGTTTGACTAGAACTCTTCCACCAAGGAAGAGTTGCATTAGGATTCTAGTTAAATCCTTATTTACTGACTCCTATAAATTGCATATTGTTCTTATTGTATAAAGACGCACAAAAACAAAAATTTATCAATAATTGAGAGCAAAATTCGTGAAGAAATTTTGCAACTAGTTCGAGGCAAATTGGAGAGTGCGAATCTGGAGCTACTTGAACCAGCTAGAAGAACCAGTTCCATCTGTTGTCTTTTAGTCTAGTTTATTGTAGTAGATGTTCTAAAATTGTACCTTTTTCAGCTTTCTTAGAAGAAAATTATACTAGGTACTTGAGTTGTATCATTCAAGTTAGATTTAACTTGACGTAGTCACAACAGCCTGTGGCATGTTGTTATAAGGGTTATAGTTAATCCTTAAGTTTACAAAAGAGTTTATTTTGTAAATGCTGTTGGCTCAGAGTTGTAGTAAAGTGTTTGGATAAAATCCTATTGAGTAGTAGGTCGTGGTTTTTTCACCCTTTGAGCCGGGTGTTTTCCACGTAAAAATTGTTGTGTTCTTTAAATTTTGCAATTACTTTTCCGCAAACTGTAGAAGTTGGAACACCAAGAAGAACCAGGTTCTTCTCTAGAGACTGCACTCGAAAATTGGACACCACAAAAATCACCCCTCCTCTTGTGTGGTATTGACATATAAAACATCAATTGGTATCAAAGCGGGTTATCCTTAAAGAGGCTAACACCTTAGGAAAAGATCAAGATGAGTGCACTACCTGAAAAGTGTAAAGAGAAATCCACCACTAGGCCACCACTATTCGATGATCACTTCCAGATGACTGATGGATGCTTCAAATGTTGTAAAAAGAACCACATGATCAAGAACTGTCCTATGTGGGAAGTCGAGTGGAAAAAGAAGAAATCTGAAAGAAGGAACAGAAAGATGGAACAGGTTCATGAGAAGAAGAACTACAACAAAAGGTCATCCAAAGTAATGGTTGCTGAACGAGCTCTTATAGCAGTTCGGGAATCTGAAGATGAACCTGATGAAGAATCCTAGATAAGTTTTCTGGACCTTAAGGATAAAATTAAACTCCTTTCTAAAGATAGACTATTTGAATTGTTGCTAATTTTAATTGATGAATCTAAGAATATAAGTTCTGAAAAAGAACAACTATCAAAAGAGTGTAACTTTTTAATAGCATAATGCAAAAACCTGGAAATAAATATTTGTAAAACTGAAAAGGAAAATACTACATTGAAGAACCAGATTCATGCACTTGATACAACTGTCTTAGAACTTAGATCTGAAAATATAAAATTGAAGTTAGGAACAGGTAAAGAAATAGCTAGTGACACACATCTCTCACTAGAAAAGGATCTAGGAAAGGTAAAAGATGAGCTTTATAAAAAGGATGAACTGGTAATAACCCTGAAGGAGGAATTGACTAAGGTTAAACATGAGCTAGACAGAACTTGTAAATGGAACAGGTCCTCTGATGCACTTTCATGGCTACAAAAACATCATAGTAGCAACAAAAGAGAACTTGGCATTGGGAACTCTACACCTAAGTGGGATCCCAAAGGAAATTACCTCACACTCCCTAAGAACAAGATTTGCACACACTGTGGTAATACTTGTCACTATAAAAGTGAATGCACTGCAAAAGAGAAGGCAAGTCAGAAGAACAAAAATTTTGTTCTAGGGAAAAATAGGCTGCCAAGTTGGGCTAAAAAGAATGTGATTTATCCTTTTACCTATAGAAAGGGACCCAAACTAGTTAGGGTTCCTAAGACTAACCCCTGATTTCCTTTTGCAGGTTCAAGTGAAGGGGAGCAACCAAATATGGTACATGGATAGTGGCTGATCAAAGCACATGACAAGAAGCAATGACCAATTCCTTTCACTTGAGAACCTCAAAGGAGATAATGTCTCCTTTGGAAATGGGAATAAATGTGAGATCATTGGGGTTGATAAGGAACAAGTTGATGAAGAGATTAGACTAACAAGAAACTAAAATGATGAAGTCACAGTCCAACCTGAAGCAGCATCACAGGATGGAACAAGTGATGGAACAAATCCTTCCACCCAGGGCAACATGACAGGGGGAACTGACTAGAGAGGAACCGATCCTCAAACCTCGAGGGAACCTGTCCATGAACCTATTCCTCAGTAACAAAACTAGGAAGGAACATCCAAAGAAATTGATACTCCTATTGCAACATCCACGAAATTGGATATGGATGAACCCAGTTCATCTGTTGATCAGAAGATGTATAGGGGAATGATTAGCTCTTTGTTATATCTCACTGCTAGCAGACCTGCCATTATTTTTAGTGTAGGCATTTGTGTTGGATTCCAAGAAAATCCAAAAGAGTCTCACTTGACTGCTGTCAAGAGAATCTTGAGATACATAAAAGGCACCACTGACCTTTGTCTATGGTATCCATAAGGTAGAAATTTCAACTTAGTGGGATATGATGATGCTGATTAGCAGCTTTTCTTGTGGATAGAAAGATCACCTCAGGTATGACACAACTTCTTGGCTCATGTCTTGAGTCTTGGGCCACCAAAAAGGTAAAATTATGAGGGCTTATCTACTACTGAAACTGAGTGTATTGCTGCTGCCTCATGTTGTGCTAAATGTTGTGGGTCAAACAACAATTAATTGATTGTGGGGTTGATTTAGGTTTTATCCCTATCTTTTGTGAAAATACTAATGCAATTAGTATGACCAAGAACTCGGTTCGTCACAAAAGAACTAAGCACATAGATGTTAGACATCATTTTTAAGGGATAATTATGAGAAGAGAGTGATCACTATTGAGTTTATGCTACTGATAAATAAATTGTTGATATCTTTACAAAAGCACTGAGTAGAGAGAATTTTGAAAGGAACAAGTTACTATTAGGGATGATTAAGATCACCTGATTGAACCAGTTCAGAATGTACATGAAAAAAAGGGAAAAATAAGAAGGAAAAAAGAAAAACAATTGGCTAGAAAATTAGGAATTTGTGTAAATAATCAGATTAAAAATTGCTCAGTCTCATACTGTAAAAAGTATACTCTTATGCCATGTTTTGATATGACTTACTGGTCACTAATGAAATTTTCCCTATATCTGCAAATTGAGGCTTGATCAAGACGATTCTGAAATAATGAACTTGGTTCATCATGCTGGTTCATCTGAAAGGTGAGGTATGTGTTCTACACTCTACACACTTTGAAATACCATAATTAAATCATGAGCAGAACTCTACCTAAACTCAAAATCTTCAAAAGCCTATCCAATTGACTTTGAACCAGTTCCGTTTCAACAAGAATCCTCACCAAATTAAAATACCTAGATTCTAGGGAAGCCTTAACCGTCAATTCAAAACTAAAAGTTCATTCTTTAAGCCATCCCCTTCCTTACAAAACCATTCCCAAATTTTTGATGACTCAGGGTAACATCTGTCCCAAGTCCTTCTTCTGAGGTCATCTCTGATGTTGCTGAAAAACTTAGAAAATAGGTTCATACTGGTTGGGTCTATAATAGATGTGGAGTTGCCGGATACAATAAGAATAGGTGGTAAAAATTTTAAAAAAAAATGAGAGTGAGGGAGTACGAAGTAATGAGAAAGGGAAAATGGAAAGAAGTGGCTGATTCTTCACCCACCTCTGAATATGTTAGAATGGCTATTTGTGGAGGTGAGCCAGAAAAGGAGGAAAAAAGTAGCAAGAACGCACGGGGAAGTGAATCAGGAGAAACCGTTGAAGGGTTAGTAAATTTAGGAAAGGTACAGATGAACCTGGTTCATCTACTTAAACCCTGGCGGATCTGCTGAAAATGTTAGGCGATAATTACAATCCAAAGAAGAAAAGAACTCCTAAAGCTTAAACGTCTGGAACAACAAGAGAATAAGAAAAGAAAAGAAAAGCTGCTTCTTCTGAGACTTATAATATTTGTCTTCCAAGAGGAAGAACTAGAAGGAGCAAGGTAAAGAAAAGTGAGGACAAGTTGAAGAGAGCTTTAGAGGAGAGTAAGAAGTAAAGAGTGGAAAAAAGGGAAAGAATAGGTTGTTGAGCCTATTGAGGCTGTTCAAGTGGATGAGATGGACCTGGTACATCAAAGTGAAAAAGTGGCAGAGGTAGAGGTTCAGATCCCTAAGCCCAAGAAATCCAAGACTCTCAAAGAAGTCTTCTTCTGTTTCTAAGTCTGCTGAACCATTCATCTTGGCTAAATGAACCAGGTACGGAGTTTTTCCAAGCCTTAATTTCCTAGTCTGCCTAGAACTTTCAGTGACCCAGATTCAGAATTTTTTGTTTGTTGCTCATGTTTTAATTGTTTTTGTTTCATTTTGTGGATTGTGGCAGAATCGTATTCTCTCTATCAATGAAATCTGATGCTTTTTGCTCTGATTCAATATCTCTATTTTTTGATAGTTTGAATTCTTAGTTGATTATTGATGATTAATCCATAATTGCATAAGCAGTTGCCTAATTGGCCATGAGTAAATGTTAAAAATCTGGGATTCACACAACTTTTTTTGCAACTTTTCGTTGATGCCAAAAGGGGGAAGATAGGTTGTACTCTGAACATGTGATATTTATAACCTAATGAAGCTGGTTCTTTATGGTAAATGCTTAATACTCTTATATGTGTCAATGTTGGACTAAGCTGAAATAGGCCTGAAGCACAATGTTTGTCATCATCAAAAAGAGGAAATTTGTTGGCCCAAGAAAGGAAATAGTTTTGAAGATTGACAAAGGAACTCCGAGATGAACCATGTCCATCAAAGGCGACATAGACCAGCAGAGTCAAAGGCACATGAGATGCACATGCATGAGATAAATGTATTCTGGTAAAATTGAGATATCTTCTGATCGAAAAGATTGCAAAAACGAAATTGGAGAAGAACTCCTTATTTAATAAGAATAGAATCTAAGATAAGGAAGGATTTAGGAGTTGAGTTTGACTAGAACTCTTCCACCAAGGAAGAGTTGCATTAGGATTCTAGTTAAATCCTTATCTACTAACTCCTATAAATTGCAGATTGTTCTTATTGTATACAGACGCACAAAAATAGAAATTTATCAAGAATTGATAGCAAAATTCATGAAGAAATTTTGCAACCAGTTCGAGCCAAATTGGAGAGTGCGAATATGGAGCTACTTGAACCAGCTAGAAGAAATTGAGATATCTTCTGATTGAAAAGATTGCAAAAATGAAATTGGAGAAGGACTCCTTATTCAATAAGAATAGAATCTAAGATAAGGAAGGATTTAGGAGTTGAGTTTGACTAGAACTCTTCCACCGAGGAAGAGTTGCATTAGGATTCTACATCCTTATGTACTAACCCCTATAAATTGCATATTTTTCTTATTGTATACAGACGCAAAAAAACAAAAATTTATCAAGAATTGAGAGCAACATTCTTGAAGAAATTTTGCAACCAGTTCGAGGCAAATTGGAGAGTGCGAATCTAGAGCTACTTAAACTAGCTAGAAGAACCAGTTCCATTTGTTGTCTTTTAGTCTAGTTTATTGTAGTAGATGGTCTAAAATTGTACCTTTTTCAGCTTTCTTAGAAGCAAATTGTACTAGGTACTTGAGTTGTATCATTCAAGTTAGATTTAACTTGACGTATTCACAACAGCCTGTGGCGTGTTGTTATAAGGGTTATAGTTAATCCATCGGTTTACAAAAGAGTTTATTTTGTAAATGTTGTTGGCTTAGAGTTGTCGTGAAGTGTTTGGAGAAAATCCTATTGAGTAGTAGGTCGTGTTTTTTCATCCTTTGAGCCGGGTGTTTCTTTCCACATAAAAATTGTTGTGTTCTTTAAATTCTGCAATTACTTTTCCGCAAACTGTAGAAGTTGGAACACCAAGAAGAACCATGTTCTTCTATAGAGACTGCACTCAAAAATTGGACACCACATAAATCACCCCCCTCTTGTATGGTATTGACGTATAAAACATCTAGTTGGCTCATCCATCTTTTTGATTGCTTTTGGTAAAAATGGCTTGCTATTTTTTTTTAATTAATGTTTGAAATTTAAAAACTTGGCACGTATTGGGATGTTTAACCAATCATGGGAGAAATCCTTAATAATTTGAGTGTTGGCTTGCTAACCCCGGTGTTGGGCGTCATCACGACCTGAGTTTGTATTTTGGGTCGTGACAACATGGTATCAGAGCACTAGGTTCACGTAGGTCTCACAAGTCACGAGCAAACCTAGTAGAGTCTTGCGGATAGGTATGGGGAAGTCTGTGCTTATCTTCGGGAGGCTATAGGGTGTTAGGAAAACCTCTCCTTATTTTTATTCTATCGTGCAGTCAATGGTTTACTAAATTTCATTCTTCTATTCTCTCACAGATGGTGAGGACACGTGCATCCAATGTTCCAGACTCGGGAGGGGCCACTACCCCCGTTCTTCGAGGCTGTGGCAGAGGCCGGGGGAGGGCACCGGCCCGAGGTAGGGGACGAGGGCGTCCCCGAGCTATTCCAGTCATACCACCACCAGAGGACCCTACTATAGAGGAGCAGGGTGAGGTGCCCCCAGTAGGTCCTGCTCCAGTGGACTTTATGACGGAGCCAGGATTCCAGGAGATCATGGGCTGTATGATGCAGTTCATGGACACCATGTCCCATGCCGGTTTATTCCGGCAGATCCTGCCACATCTCAGGTGGGAGAGGGGGCCCAGACTCCTTCCGCCCAGGCTGTAGGTCAGGCAACAACATTAAATCATACCCCGGGTACACTGCCCGTGGGTGGGGCCCAACCTGTAGCAGCAGCACCTGAGCCCAAGCCAGCTGCGGACGGTGATCCGCATAAGTTACTTGATAGATGGAATCGGTGCACCCTCCAGTCTTCGGGGGTGAGCGGGGCGAGGATGACCAGGATTTTGTTGACAGGTACAGGGATAAGCTGCACAATATGAAGATATTAGAGTCCCATGGAGTGGACTTCACTACCTTTCAGCTAGAGGGCAGAGCTCACAGATTGTGGCAGTCCTATTTTCTTAGCAGGCCAGCAGATTCTCCTCCTATCACCTGGGAGTAGTTCAATCAGATGTTTCTAGACAGATATATCCCACCCTCTAAGAGGGAAGAGATGCGATCTCAGTTTGAGCAGTTGGAGCAGGGACATATGACATTGACAGATTATTAGGCTAGATTCTCAGAGTTGTCTCACCACGCACTTATGATATTGCCTAATGATGCTGAGAGAGTGCAGAGATTTATAGCAGGGATGCATTCTGGTATTAGCGCCAACATGGCCCGAGAGGTGGAGATGGGGACTCCCTATCAGTTGGTGGTCGAGATAGCTCGTCGGATTGAGGGCTATCGGTTGAGAGGCAGAGAGCAAGGTCAGCAGGACAAGAGAGCCAGATTCTCCGGGGATTTTAGAGGTGCCCCAGTTAGGGGCAGAAGTCAGTTCAGTAGAGGTCAGCCCAGCGGGACTCCATATTCAACACCCCACCACCTCCCCCAGGTGTTCCAGTGAAGGCTCATTTTAGCGCCATGCCAGAGCGTTCCTAGCGCCCTCCAGCCATTCAGAATTCACCCAGTGGTTATCCCAATTATCCGAGATTCCCCAGTCCCTACTTCAGTGCTATGATAGAGAGTACACATCGCTCTTCGGCCATTCAGGGTTCCTCCCGTGGGCGATTCTATGGTTGTAGACTGGATTTGTCGGTCCTGTGTGATTTCATTTTGTGGGTTCGAGAATCCAGCAGATCTCTTATTGCTCGACATGGTTGATTTTGAGATTATTTTAGGCATGGATTATCTTTCTCTTTATCATACTGTGCTATATTTCCATGTCAAGACAATTACTGTAGCCATGCCCGAGTCGCCTAGGCTAGAGTGGAGAGGTTCCTCAATTAGTACAACCAGCCGGGTTATTTCATTCTTGAAGGCACGACATATGGTCGAGAAGGGTTGTCTGGCCTATTTTGCTTATGTGCGGGACACCACCAGCGAGTCTCCGACTATTGATTCAGTGCCAGTTGTTTGAGAGTTTGCTGATGTATTTCCTTTGGACCTTCCGGGCATGCCTCCTGATCGTGATATTGATTTATGAATTGATTTAGCTCTAGGCACCCAACCTATATCTATTCCTCCGTACCGTATGGCTTCGAAAGAGTTGAAGGAGTTGAAGGAGCAGCTTGAGGCGTTGTTAGCTAAGGGGTTCATCAGACCGAGTGTATCACTGTGGGGTGCTCCAGTTCTATTCGTGAAGAAAAAGGATGGGTCCATCCGGATGTGTATTGATTACCGCCAGTTGAACAAGGTTACCATTAAGAACAAGTATCCTTTGCTTCGCATCGATGATTTTTTTGACCAGTTGCAGGGTGCTCGTGTGTTTTCTGAGATTGATTTGAGATCGGGGTATCATCAGTTGAGGATTCGGGATTCAGATGTTCCGAAGACTGCTTTTCGTACGAGGTATGGCCATTATGAGTTCCTGGTGATGTCCTTTGGCTTGACTAATGCCCCAACAGCATTCATGGACTTGATGAATAGGGTGTTCAGGCTGTATATTGATTCCTTTTCCATTGTCTGCATTGATGAAATTTTGATTTACTCACGTAGCCTAGGGGAGCACGAGCAACATTTGAGATTTTGTACTCCAGACTTTGCGAGAACAGAAGCTATATGCTATGTTCTCCAAGTGTGATGCCTGGTTGGATTCCGTGGCATTCTCGGGGAATATGGTATCCGGAAAGTGTATCAAGGTTGATCCTCAGAAGATCGAGGCAATTCAGAGTTGGCCGCATCCTACTTTAGCTATAGAGATCAGGAGCTTTTTGGGCCTAACAGGCTACTATCGCCGATTTGTGGAGGGGTTCTCTTCTATTGCAGCTCCATTGACTAGATTGACAATGCCCCGTTCCGATGTTCTAACGAGTGTGAGGCGAGCTTTCAGAAGCTCAAGACATCATTGACCTCAGCACCAATTCTAGTATTGCCTTCCGGTTCTAGGATGTATACAGTATGTTGCGACGCTTCGTGCGTTGGCTTGGGGTGTGTATTGATGCAGGAGAGGAGAGTTATTGCTTATGCTTGACGCCAGCTAAAGGTTCATGAGAAGAATTATCATGTGCACGATTTGGAGTTGGCGGTGATTGTTCATGCTCTTAAGATTTGGAGGCACTACTTGTATGGATTGTCCTGTGAGGTTTATACAGACCACTGTAGCTTGCAAAACTTGTTCAAGCAGAAGGATCTTTATTTGAGGCAGCGCATATGGCTTGAGTTGTTGAAGGATTATGATATCACCATTCTTTATCACCCGGGTAAGGCAAATATGGTAGCAGATGCTTTGAGCAGGAAGTTGAAGAGTATGGGTAGCTTGGCTTATATTTCATCAAAGGAGAGACCTATAGCCTTGGACATTCAGTCCTTGGCCAATCGCCTGGTGAGATTAGACCTTTCAGAGTCCCATCGAGTTCTTGCACATGTTGTTGCTCAGTCTTCATTATTGGGGGAGATTAAGGCTTGACATTATGATGATCCATGTTTGGCTGAGCTACAAGATACAGTGGTTCAGGGTAGGTCCAAGGAGGTTATTATTGGCGAGGATGATGTTCTGAGACTTCAGGGCCGCTTATGTGTTCCTACGGTTGAGGGCCTGAGGGAGAGGATTCTAGAGGAGGCACATAGTTCTCGGTATTCTGTTCATCCTGGTGCTACGAAGATGTATCGTGATTTGAAGCAGCATTTCTGGTGGAGGTGAATGAAGGACATTGTGGAGTATGTGGCTAGGTGTCTTAATTTCCAGCAGTTTAAGTATGAGCACCAAAGGCCAGGAGGGCTACTTCAGCTGATGCCCATTCCTAAGTGGAAATAGGAGCGCATCACTATGGACTTCGTGATTGGGTTTCCTCGGACCTTGCGGAAGGTTGATGCGGTTTGGGTCATTGTGGATAAATTGACCAAATCAGTAGCTACTACTTATACTTCTGAGAGGTTAGCCCAGATCTACATTCGGTACGTAGTCCGATTGCATGGTATGCCGGTGTCCATTATATCAGATCGAGGTCCTTAGTTCACCTCGCATTTATGGAGAGCATTGCATAGTGAGATAGGTACCCAAATAGACCTCAGTACATCATTTCACCCTCAGACTGATGGTCAGTCAGAGCGTACAGTTCAAATATTGGAGGACATGCTCAGGGCATGTGTGATTGACTTTGGAGGTCAGTGGGACCAGTTCTTGCCTTTGGCCGAGTTTTCTTACAATAATAGTTATCAGTCCAGCATTGAGATGGCACCATTTGAGGCTTTGTATGGTCCGCGATGTCGTTCCACTATCGGGTGGTTTGAGCCTGGTGAGGCTAGGTTATATGGTACCGACCTGGTGAGAGATGCTTTGGATAAAGTGAAGTTGATTCAGGAGAGGCTCCGCACAACACAGTCCAGACAGAAGAGTTACGCGGATAAGAGGGCGCGTGATGTATCATTTATGGAGGGAGAAAGGGTCCTGTTGAAAGTCTCGCCTATGAAGGGTATTATGAGGTTTGGGAAGAAGGGAAAGCTGAGCCCGAGTTTTATAGGTCCCTTCGAGGTGTTGAGGCAAGTTGGGAAGGTTGCTTATGAGCTGGAATTGCCTCCCAGTTTATCAGGAGTTCATCCAGTTTTTCATGTATCCATGCTCCGGAGGTACCACACCGACATCTCTCACATGGTTGATTTTAGCACTATTCAGTTGGATGAGAGGTTGGGCTACGAGGAGGAGCCAGTTGCTATTATTGATAGATATGACCGCCAGTTGAGGTCCAAGAGAGTTTCTGCCGTAAAGGTCCAGTGGAAGGGTCAAACAGTTGAGGAGGTGACCTGGGAGTCCGAGGAGGACATGCGGAGCAGATATCCACACTTATTCAACACTTTAGGTATGATTCTAGACCCGTTCGAGGACGAACGTTTGTTTAAGAGGTGGAGAATGTAACGACCCGACCGGTCGTTTTGTGTTATTGGATCCCGTTCCCCTAAATGAAACTTCCCATAGCGGCTTATTGTGATTTATGACTTGCGGGGGCGGGTGGTCCGGGATTCGGAAGTGTTTAGAGTGCTATAGGAACACTTGGTTCCTTAAGGTTGGCCTTTAAGGCCAAGTTTGTTTTCGGTCAACATTTTGGGTAAACGACCTCGGAATCGAGTTTCATCTGCTCCGGTAGCTTCGTATGATGATTTCGGATCTGGGCGTATGTTCGGAATGGCTTTCTGATGACCTGGGAGCGTTTCAGCGCCCAATATTGAAATAAGAAGTTCCTTAAGTTCCTATTGTGGTTTGGGACGTGTTTTTGTGTTATCGAGGTCCGAATTGAATTTCGAGATCGGGAATAGTTCCGTTATGTCATTTATGAATTTCCTGCAAAATTTGGTGTCATTCCGAGTAGTATAGGACGGTTCGGCGCGTTGTTAGCGAAGTCAATAAAACATAAAGTTCCTAAGTTTGGTTCTAGGGGTTTTGATGTGTGATTTTGAGTTTTAGCATTTTTTTGGGTGTTCCGAAGGCTCGAGCAAGTCCGTGTTATGACTTGGGACTTGTTGGTATATTTGGACGGGGTTTGGGTCGGCCTAGGTGCCTCCTGGACACCACACGAGGCCAAAAACCAGCTGAAATTGCTGCTGGTGCACCTATTCTGGTGTTGCCCGCAGGTGCGTTGACCAGTCGCAGGTGCGGGACTGCTCCTGCGGTCCCAGCCTTGCAGGTGCGACCCCTAGAGGGCAGGCCATTTCTCATAGGTGCGGACAAATTTCTGCAGGAGCGGTCTCCACTCCGCAGGTGCGGGCCCAAGCTTCCTCGTCCATTTCCGCAGGTGCGAGCCTTTGCTCGCAGGTGCGGTCCTCGAGCCGCAGGTGCGGAAACACTGTGAGACAGTGTGTTTCTTAAATACGGGATTCTTCATTATTTCTTCACTTCTTCCTCCATTAGAACACCTTGAGAGCTTGGGAAAAGAGCTCAACGACTCAACCACTGAAACTTAAGTAGATTCTATCCTAGAGTTGGTTAATGCATGCATTCTTAGTGGAATTTAACTACTTAATTAGTGAAAATTTAGGAATTTGGGTAGTAACCTAGGGCCTTCGAGAATTTAGAAAATTACCCGTGAATTGGCTACAAAATCGTTCAAAAATCGTACATTAATGATCCTTAGGCTATGGGTGAGTGTTTCCTTCGAAAAATTTTGGAATCCGAGCATGCGGGCCCGGGGTTGGGTTTTTTAGGATTTCTTCAAGAATGGCGAATTTGACTTAGTAGTAGGAGGATTTCCATACTTTGAGCATAAATTGATGAATTTGTATAACATTTGGCTAGTTTCGAGTCCTCGGGTGTAGAGTTCGGAGTTTCGGGCGAGTTCTTGGTCTGGGGAGTAGATTCGACA
>ML437688.1:53962-110934 GCA_005239525.1 Nicotiana knightiana
TCATGGAATTAAAGAGATTTTTAGGATTTGATCACGAAGAGTAATTTATAAAGAACAAATGTGTGGATTGTGTGTGCATGTGACCGCTTCACAATTTACATTCCGCGAGCGGAGTGTTATTTCCCCCACTCTCATGGGAGCGGGTCGTATGCCACAGCGAGATTGAAAGATATATATTTTATGGTTCAGGCCGTTCAACCCTCGGTAGTGCACATATATGATCATTATGATGGCTCAGGCCGGTGTCCTTATCCTGTATGCGCATGTTAAATTGTTTAGAATTCTTTTATGGATTTTGAGTGTTCAGATATATATATTTTTAAAGGATAGAAAAGAATAATGAAGTAGAAATTGTATATTTACTTCCAGTATTTATTTGAATTACTGTTATCTTAAATGTTTACTACTTTTATCATCCTTGTATGTCCGTTACTGATGTTATATCTTGCTAATCATTTTGTTGGACCTTAGTGAGTGCCAAGTGGACCTCCCGTCACTACCTCTTCGAGGTTAGGCGGGATACTCACTGGGTACATATTTGTTTATGTACTCATGATGCACTTTTGTACTTAATTGTACAGGTTCTGAGGGTGGTGCATCTGGTTATCAGATCAGAGCTCGATTCTGATCTTAGTTGGACCCGACTTCACGGTGAGCTGCTTCTCTTGACGATCCTCGGCAGCACCATGGAGTTTTCTTTTGCTTATTTCCCGTTTATTTCTTTCAGACAGTGGGATTGTATATTATGTTTTGTATATTCTATTAGCATACCCGTATAACTTGTGACACTAGTTCCTGGCACACATGTAGTTGTTATTTTGGTTTGCGGGTCTGTATATATATATATATATATTGGCTCATCCCTCTTTTAGATTGCTTTTGGTAAAAATGGCTTGCTATTTTTTTTCATTTACTGTTTGAACTTTAAAAACTTGGCACGTATTGGGATGTTTAACCAATCATGGGAGAAATCTTTAGCAATTTATGTGTGGGCTTGCCTAACCCCGGTGTTGGGCGCCGTCACGACCTGAGTTAGTATTTTGGGTCGTGACAATTAATTATTTTACAAATTATTTTTTATTAATTTATTTGGGGTATTTAACAAATGGCCTTATTTCATTTCAATTATAGCCTAATTAAGCTAGCCCAAAACTCTTATAAACCATCCAAATATAACCCATGCCCAAACCTCTACCTAACCCGACCCAAATCTTATAGAATCCTGGCTGTTGATCATTTTTGATCAACGACCCAGATCACTCCTTCCCTTATTTAACCTAAAGACTACCCTCCCAAACCTCTCATTTCCCTCTCCTCACTCCGCCGTCACCCCTTCCCCTTCTCTCTCAAATCCTCTCTGACCTAACCCTAACTCTCTCTCGCCGTCACTCATCTGTCGTCGATCATGGTGCTCTCTCACCACCTCCAGGCCTCAACTTGCCTCTCCTATGTTGGTGCCTCCATCTCTAAGGTCCTCGAGGGACTAGGGTCAATCCGCTTACACCTTTGGCCCGTGCTTGCCCGTTTCATGCCGTCATGGCTCGATTTTTGAGTAAATCTGCCTATTTCGCTATAAACCTATGGGTTTCTAAGCCTGTGTCTTCATCTCTATGTTATTTTCTCGAAACCTTAATTTCGTCTCTTAAACTTCTCAGATCTGTACAGATCTAAGATAAGTTGAACTTATTTTCACTGGTTTTATTATGAAATCTCCTGATTTTTGAAGCGGCTTGTCATCTTCCTAAACTAGGGTTTCTGAAAATCATTTTCTTCAAAACGCTTTCTGATATTTGAAGTGTTTAATCCTCTGATTCTTATGTGCTTCGACTGATTTTGTTAAGTTTTTCCTTAACCCTAACTAGTTATTCTAAAACCCCCAACTTTCTGACACTTTGTTTGGATTCTGAGTTTATCTTTACTGTTCGTTCTCTCAAACTTGTTTGCATGTTTGATTCTCATGAATCTTCTTCGATTAATCTGAGTATTTTTGTGATTTTCACCCTGTTTAACTTACTAGGGTTTCTGATTCTGCCTATTTCTTCCTATTATGTGCTTACCTCGCTAACTCTCAGAGGTTTATGTTTATCAGTACTATATTCCAGTTTGAATCCAAGATTTTATATGATCATTACTTTACCATGTCTATGGTTCTAAATTGTTGCCTTCTGCTTGCTTATCATGTGTTTATTCTGTTCAATTTGTGTTGATTCCCCTTAATCAGTACTGTTCCTATTTGAATCCCTAATTTCCTGTAATTGATACTTTTCACTAATCTCTTATGATGATTTCCCTGCTTAGTTTCCGACCTTAGTTTATTTCTTGCCTTATTTTATGGTCGCCTATGCTGTCAAATTAATTCTCGTGATATTTCCTTAATTAGAATCCTCTGAACCTCGCCTCAATTACATGTTCTATACTAGCACTGTGCTGAAATTATTTCCTTATTGTGTATATTCCAGTCATATAGTATCTTTCCTTCTTTATTGCATGTCTATTACCGTTCAAAGTTAACTCCTTAATTGAAGGGAGTACTTACATTGATTTTATGCTGATTGACTCTGATTCCCCAATCACTGCATGACTTTGATTTTTACATTATTCTCTACCTTGTTTCAAACTATATATACATTTCTTTTTCATTCACTCAACACACGAACACATTAGTTCAAAAACTCTCTCTCATACTCAAAGATTTTTTGCTCTCTTTCTTTGTTACTTACTACTGTTCTGAATTAGCCGGCTGCAAGCCAAGGCTAATTATTGTGCTCTCATATTCTTCACTTTGTGCTTACTATCTCTTTACTGGTATGTTCTGATTTAAATTCAAGTCCCAAAACCAACATATTTCTTTTACTGCTTCAGTTTATCATGTTTCTGATCTGTTTCTATCTATGGTTTTGTTGTTCAACGTGTAATTGACATGTCTACATCATTGTTCATCTAGCATATTATGTCCCACTCCCCCTTAGGATCAGTATGCTTATGAATATGTTACCCCCTTGTAGTATGTCCCAATGTGACTCTGCCCTATCTTATGTTTACCCGGTTTCTAGTGTGAACCTTTCTTTACAAAGCAATTTGTATCCTAAGTTGTCTGATTCTGTGTTGATTTTGAAATGCATGCTATGTTGATACCATTAGCTATCCCCTAATCCCCATAAACCCCCTACAAGAGCTTCTATGCTCCTGTATACTATGTGCTCTATGTGTCCCAATTCCCATCACCTCGGTATGAAGGACTGTGATTTGAATGTGCTGAATCTGTTTGTGCTGTGATTAGTCTACTGTTGTTAATTGTCCTACTCTTGTCAAAAATAGTTTTGTTACTAAACAACTCTCCTATTTTATAAAACTGTTTCAACTAAGTCTTTTTCAAACACTGTCTTTCCTATTAAAACCTTTTCAAAACTTTGTCAAGCACTCTCACTCTACTCTTAGGTCCTTAGGTTCTGCCCCTCCAGTGTATGACTGCCTTGGGATTCCTGTGAGATCCCTCTGAAATCTGATGCACTCGGGCTTGCCCTTCCACACTGCACTTACTCAATTATGGTTATGAAATCTGGGTGTGAGCACTGCCCGGGATCCCTTGAGGTCCTTAGGGATCTCTGACACACCCGGATATAAGAAAGGCTATGAAACATTTGGGCACTTGAAGTCCTGGGAATTTGCGCCTGTTTTTCAGGCTCCTATAGTTTAACTTCTTCTTTTCCTTTATCTATTTATGTAATTTACATAGCTGGTCTGTAATAATTATTTGTAAACAGATATTGGGGATGACTAAGGAAATGAGGAGGATAGCTATATAGTTCTATTAATATCATCGGGTAGAAAGCTTGTTTTAAGCTTTATATTGTTTCTATCTGCATTAGAATCCATGTTTTAGGACCAACATATTCATTCAAATCATGATAGACATGCACTAGATATCATGTTCCTAGGATTTCATGTCTACTGTTTCAGCATCTCATCCATGCTTTATGTTTATCACTTAGAAATCCTGCTCCTAGGACTGTAAACAACATTAACATAAAATCTGTTACTCCTGTGCATTCAAAATCATGTCCCAATCATCCTGTAACTCTTTGTGCATTTTAGAAATCATGCCTTTAGGAATCCTGTGCATCCTGAAATTATGTCCTAGCCATCTTGCATTTATATGTGAATATTAGATACCATGCTCTAGGATTTTTCTTACATTTGCTTAACCACACCTAGTTTAGCTACTGACTCATGGAAAAGGTAGAAACAGTGTCACATCTAATTTTCTTTCACTTAATAAAATTAGTAACAATCTCTGCATAATCGTATCACCTAGAACATCATGCTTTTAGATAAAACAACTTATGAACTGTTTTTAACAAGTCTGGTAATTATTATGCATAATCTCATGCCTAGGCAAGCCTTAGGTAATCAATCTCTTTAAAAGCTGGAACACTTCTTGGTTGTGTTTACTGTTTAAGACACATGTTTTAAAAATCAGTAGGCAAATTGATTAGGTCCTGCTTCTGGGTTTATAAAATTAAGCTGCATATCTTCTGTGTTTTGATATTCACTTAGACATCATGTTTTAGGATCCTGCTAAATAATACTGCCTTTGTTTGTGTTTGAGTCGTGCTGTTTACGTGCATTATCTGTGGAGGTAAATCTGAGCCTTTTAATTCTTCTTTCATGTTTTTATCTGCTAAAGTCCTATTTGTTCTTGCCTGTCGCCTAGTATTTTCTCCTTTCAAACCTTAGGGGTCTGTCTAGAACTGCCTATAGGTAGAGGTCCTAATTTCCTCCAGGATCATTAAGAAGGGACGGGTAACAACACGCTATAGGTCGTTAAATAAACTCGCTTAAATAACCGCTAAGGGGCGGGAAAGGGTAGATATGGATATGATGACCGGTGCGCTAATGCCACGTGTAGCCCCTTTCTAAGGAGTAATTACCGGGCATTGCATTGATGTGATCTTATGTGATAAACAACCTAGGACTCCCCTATCCCTTACATATGTGTGTTTAGATCATAACTCTTTCAAAACCTTATATATATGCTTAGACTTTAAATATTCCAAAACTTTACTTCACATGTGTGCTTAGAATGTGAATCTTTTCAAAACCTTTATTTGTTTAAGCTTATTTTCTACTTGTTTAAATTCACAAAGCTTGTTTGGCCGGGAACCATAGTTGTGGACTTTGAGGGGTGCCTAACACCTTCCCCTTGAAGTAATTTCAAGCCCTTTCCCAGTCTCTGGTTATCTAATTTGTGTTTATAAATAACCTTTAGTAGGTGCCCTAACGCACCTTAAAATCGTTAGGTGGCGACTCTTCAATTCCTTATCCCTTTTCCCAAAAGGAAACGAGTTGTCCTAGTAATATCGAAAACCTTAACCGATCCGAAAGGGGAGGAAAGAGGGGGCGCGACAGCATGACGACTCTGCTGGGGATTTATCTAGGCTTTTACCATTTTAAACTGCTTTGTGAACTTGTCTTTACTTTGTTAATACTTGCGACCTTTCCCTTTCCCCCTTTATGTGCCATTAATTGTTTATCTCTTTCAAGTATTTATTCATTTCAGATTCAAAATTGACATGTTTCTTTTTATTTTCCTTTGTAACTTCTTTTTCAATTATAACTGTTGTATTTACTACTTTCATAACGTGCAAATACATGACAACATACTTTTATTGCTTATTTATTGTTGCATAAATCATGCTCAACATCATATTCCACTCGTGCCTATACAAATCCTATATCAATGCTTGATGAGTGTTTGCGCCCTTCCATTTTATATCACCCCCAAATTCGGAAAGGCTTATTTGCGGTAACACTAGTCGACCATCGGTGCAGTCAACGGTTCAGTGCCTTTCCCCCTTCAAGTTGTCCCCTTGAGGGTACAAGTCTAAAACCTCATAGAAACCTTACTCTGTTATATTATGCATGCATCATAGTCAAACCTAGCCGGGTTAACATGTCGTCCGCACGATAGCCCTTTAAGACAGCCTTATCCAAAATTCCACCGAGTTTTTTCATAATCCCAACGGACGCAATCACGTTCTGTGCATTTATTTGGAGAACTAAATGCATGCAAATCATAAGTGTATAAATAGTCGAGTCTGGCGGGGGTAAGGGTCTAACCTATCTATTTTGCAGAAAATGAGGCATGAAGTCCCTAGGTTTGGCATGGTCCAATGAATACCACCACTATTGCTGGATTGGTGGGAAGACCCCTCGCCCAGTGACAAAGACCATGTGAAGAGGGTCATCGGGAACTTGACCTCTTTACTAGATATTCAACCAAACAACATGTTGATCGAAGCAACCACTATGTTTTGGGACAGAGAAAGGTCTGTGTTCCGTTTTGGCAACATAGAAATGACCCCCCTCTTGGAGGAGATAGGGGGCTTTGCGGGATTACCTTGGGACAGTCCAGGTTTGATGGTATTGGAGAACCGCGCCGCTAGGGGGTTCCTAAAAATGATGGGTTTGAAGAAGAACGATGGTTTAGAGTGCCAGACAGAGTCCTACATACCTTTTGATTATCTCTATGAACGATATGGCCATAGCAAATCCTATCGTATCTTCCACGACGAGTTCTCTATTACTTCCTTGGGTCACATTCACCGCAGGGTTTTTGTGTTCGTCGTTTGCTTCCTGGGTCTGATGGTGTTTCCAAGAAAAGGAGACCAGATTCACACTAGACTGGCTATGGAAGCCAAAACCTTAATGAAAGGGATCGAAGGGAAAACATATACCATTGTCCCTATGATCATAGCAAACATATACCGAGCCTTGGACCACTGCCAGGAGGGGGCCAAACACTTTGAGGGTTGCAATCTGCTACTATAGGTTTGGTTATTGGAGCATCTCCAGAGAGGCTAATATCATCAAGAATTTCCACGAAGGGCATGGAATGATTATATAGCCTTCCACCACCTTAAGAGGATGACTTACATCCCTGATAGGTTCGCTCAACCGAAAAATGCTACACAATGGGCGTAGTTTTTTGATAATTTGACCGAGAACCAGGTTCAATGGATGTTCAAATGGTTCCCTACCAGTGAATTCATCATCAGATCAAGGGACGCTCCGCACCTGGTGTTGATTGGTTTAAGGGGCATATATCCCTATGTTCCCATTAGGGTCAAGAGACAGGCGGGTAGAAAGCAAGTTATACCGCGAGTCTCCAAAATGAGTCATTACATGGCAGATTTCCAGGACGACGATATCCCGTACAAATGTGAAGCTCAGCATCTATGGCATCTAAAGGTTAGTGTAGAAAAGGAAACCATCAAGCCCGACAGATACCACGTAGGGCATGTACGCTTTTACCTATCATGGTTGGAAGACAACATAGAAGGGATAGTTGAGCCAGTCATTAGCAGAAATAGGGTCATAGACGAAGCGGCTAAGGCTCAAGTGAAATACAATAAACTGCGCAAAAGGATTCGTGAGTCCGAGGCCGAGCATCTAGAGCAACATAGGACTAATATGTAACTGATCGATGAGTGTAAGGAAAGGGTCATCAAATCTAGTGAAATGTTGGAATATTTGGAGCAAATTCTGATGGAGCTAGAAGGAAAGGCAAGAAAAAGGGCCGCTGACTGCCAGAATGCTGAGGGAAATGGAGGAGGGCATCTAGCAATGGTATACCTGCTGTTGGGCATGCACGACCTAGGGAACCTAATTGACAGAACCAAGAAGACCAAGCATGGGGAAGGTCCTTCGGGGACTAAGTAGTCTAGGTTTCCTTTTATTTCTTTTACCAATGTAATAAGGCCAAGTGCCATTAGTGACTTTATTTCCTGCTCATTATTTTAGTGTCGTTTTGGACTCGTCTATTTTACATTAATGAAATGAGGCATTTTTGCATCTAAGTTCTCCAAAATCAAATTGTTGCTAGGCCTACCTCTGGCACAACGGGGATCCCAAATTAGAAAACGCTTTTATTCCTGCACTATGTGTTTAAATACTGCAATATTTTCTCATGATCCTCACTGACTTGGATACCTTTTTTTGTTTTTGTTTCTTTATTTTGATTATTCCCCTCCTCAAAGGTTGGTTCGTGCATTCTGGCATCATCATCATATCACACAAGATCCAGGGGCCCTCCACCTCCTCATCCTCCTAGTCCACTTAAAGGCAAAGGGAAAGGCAAAATGGAAGATTTGGGAAACATCAGACAGGAAAACACAACACTAGTAGAACGAATAGAAACTCTTGACAATCAAGGTACTCAGGTTCAGAATGATTCTATGTCACAACTCGAGCAAAGGTTGTTGAAACACTAGTAGAATGATTCTGGAACTTGGCAAATTTATTCTTCTCACTCAGTGTCCCAGATGTTATTCAAAATCCCATACCTCCTCAGAACACCCCAAACAAAAAAAAACCCTCCCACAACTCATCATCATACAACTCCACCGAAAAAACAAATTATCCCACCGCAGCACCAGTACAACACTTTCCACGCTCCAATAAATACCCCGCTAATTATCCCTGAACCACAAGACTCCACAAGTGACCACCGCTATGCTAAAACACCAGGCCATCAGAACAACCCCATATACGTGGAGACTCTAAATTACTCCACCCAACACATTGCTTACACACCTGAATCCAGTGAGAAGGATATGCTCATTAAGAATTTGGCCAAGGAACTCAAGAAGCTAACTAGTCGAGTTCAGGGCGTTGAAGGAAGCAAGGGAGTGGAAGGGTTGAACTTCGAAGATCTCTGCATACATCTCGATGTTGAACTACTGAAGGGTTACAAACCTCCAAAGTTTGAAATGTTCGACGGTAGAGGTGATCCCAGGGTCCATCTGAGTACCTATTGTGATAAATTGGTTGGAGTAGGAAGAGACGAGAAGATTCGAATGAAATTTTTCATAAGGAGCCTCATAGGAGATGCTTTATCTTGGTACATCAGCCAAAACCCTAAGAAGTGGTCCGACCGGTTAAGTATGGCATTAGACTTCATGGACGGATTCAGGTTCAATACGGAGAATGCACCAGGCGTGTTCTACATCCAGAACCTTAAAAAGAAGCCCATCAAAGCTTTTTGCGAGTATGCCGCTCGCTGGAGATCTGAAGCAGCCAAGGTCAGGCCTGCCCTAGAGGAAGAACAAATGAACAAATTCTTCATCCGGGCACAAGACCCGTAGTATTATGAGAGGCTAATGGTGATTGAAAACCATAAATTCTCTGACATCATCAAGCTGGGTGAGAGAATTGAAGAAGGTATCAAGAGTGGAATGGTCACTAACTTTGAGGCCCTACAGGCAACCAACAAAGCCTTGTAGTCTAGTGGTATATCCAAGAAGAAAGATGAAGGAACGGTAATGGTTGCACAGGGACCCAAATCCCTGTTGATATAAAGATCTTCCCCACTCACCTATCAAGCACCCTCGCCCGCCTATCAGTCAGCACCTCCATCAACATATCGGCCATCTTCACTGTCTACATATCATACTACTTCCCTCAGATACTCCCAACCAGCTCTTGTTTATCATACCTACAACTCTCAACCATCTCACTTCCAATCACCCCCTGCTCGCCAAAATTTCCCAAGACCTCGACCCAACTTTGATCGTAGACCTCCTAACCAATACACTGCCATTGTTGAACCTATCGAACAACTATATGAAAGATTAAAAGCTGCTGGTTATGTCACTCCTATCCCTAATATAACCCCAAAAAATCCATCCCAATGGGTCAATCCAAACAAGACTTGTGCATACCATTCCGGCATAAAGGGGCATACAATTGATGAATGTCACTCATTGAAGGATAAGATCCAGTCTATGATCGATAACAAGGTCATTCAGGCAAAAGAAGCTGCTCCCAATGTTCGTAACAATCCACTTCCGGACCATAGGGGTGTCAATATGATAGAGATAGAAGAAGATTGGGACCCAGATGGGTCGATCGGGTTAATCATAGAAGGTGATGACCCAAAGAAGCCAACAGTCACTCTTAATCCCATCATAGTCCAGATTCAGCCATCCGAAGACGTCGAGGTAACTGTGCCACTCCCATTCAAGTTTGAAATGACACCACCTGCAAGCACACATTTGTCGTTCGAGGGTGAATTTATGCCGCCTGCTAAGGCACCCATTCCATTTGAAGTGAAAGTGGTTGCACCAATCACAGTGACAGTGTCAACAACGCCACCTTTCAATGACAAGGCTGTACCTTGGGATTACACAGCTGAAGCAAGAAGGAAAGGTAAAGTCAATATAGAAAAAGCTGGTGTTGCACAGGGTATGACAAGGAACGGCAGGGTCTATACACCTGAACACTTGGCAGAGTCTAGAAAGAATGCTTCTAACAGGCCACCCGTCATTGAGATAGGCCCAGATGATCTTTGGAGGAAGGTACATGCCAAGGAATACTCAGTCATCGATCAGCTGAACAAAACTCCAGCCCAGATATCAATTCTATCATTGCTGCAGAATTCAGAGATACACAGGAATGCTTTGATGAAAGTGCTGAACGAAGCATATGTGCCAAATAACATAACTAGTGGAGAAATGGCCAATATGGTAGGTCAAGTACTGGAGAGTCACAAGATCACTTTCCACGAGGACGAGCTGCCGCCTGAAGGGCTAAGTCATAACAAAGCGCTACACATCACTGTGCAATGTGAGGATTACTTCATCACCAGGATTCTGATCGATGGGGGATTCAGCCTCAACATCTGTCCATTGACGACACTCAAGAATTTGGGAAAGGGACTGCATGAGACCAAAGAAGGATCTATGAATGTAAAGGCTTTCGACGGTTCTCAGAGGTCTACCATCGGCGAAATCAGTCTTTGTCTGCAGATGGGACCTATATGGTTCAAAATTGAATTTCTGGTGATAGACATATCGACATCCTATAATATGTTGTTGGGACGCCCATGGATACATGCCGCCGGGGCTGTAGCATCAATATTGCATCAGGTGGTAAAATTTGAATGAATCACCAGGAAGTGATCATCTATGGAGACGAAAGCAATCCTATCTATGGTCTCCAGACCATCCCGGTGATTGAGGGTAGAAGAAGGCTGGGTGGAGAAACCTACCACCACATTGAATAGGTCAATGCAGTGGATAAAGAAAAATGGTGGGGCAGTAAGATCGAAAGCATACTGAACTGGAGTGGATACGAGCCTGGCAGAAGACTCGAGAAAAATCTTCAGGGGATTTCCAAACCAATACAGTAGAAGCACCATGTCACCACTTTTGGGCTAGGATACAAATACACTTGGCAGGAGTACGAAGATTGGTCGCCACCATGGCGCGGTCCCTACTATCCATTGGAACAACCTATACCACATTTGGAGCAGACTTTCCAGCAAGCTGATATCATATCGGAGTCAGAAGAAGAAGAAATTCTAGCAGCTTTGAAGGATTTGTTCCTGGAAGATGGTGACATGGACTGTTGTGTTATTTTTAAGGAGGATGAGGAGGAAGGCCTTAACATCCAAGCTGTGAGTAACGGATTATTCCTCAAGAATTGGACTGTCAGACCATCCAAGGTCCGATGAGTCCCGGGCATTACTTATTCCTGTCTTGATGACCCAATGACTGTGACATGCAATGAGACAACGCAACAAAAGGACAGTGATTCAGAAGAATAAGATATCATACACGATGAAATTATCAGAGAAGTTGAGGATTTTTAAAATAGACCTAAGTTCAATCTGGACGAAACCGAGATAGTTAACCTGGGAGATTCAGAAACTGTCAAAGAAACTTGCATCAGCATTCATCTATCGCCATCCGAGAAAGTGGAATGCACACAGTTCTTGAAAGAGCATGAAGACATATTTGCATGGTCGTACGATGACATGACTGGTCTAAGTACATCCATTGTGGCTCACAAGTTACCAACCAATCCAATGTGCCCGCCGGTAAAGCAGAAGCTCAGAAAATTCAAGCCTGATATGATTCTGAAAATCAAAATGGAAGTTACCAAGCAAATCAATGCCAAGGTTCTCAGGGTAGTTGAATATCCGACATGGTTAGCCAACATCGTGTCAGTACCGAAGAAGGATGGGAAGGTCAGGGTTTGTGTCGACTATCGGGATCTCAACTGGGCCTGTCCAAAGGGTGATTTCCCCCTTCCAAACATACACATCCTGATTAATAATTGTGCAAAGCATGAATTTCAGCTGTTCATGGATTGTTTTGCCGGATACCATCAGATTTGGATGGACGAAGAAGATGCTGAGAAAATTGATTTCATCACATTGTGGGGAGTCTACTGTTCTAAGATGATTCTATTCGGCTTAAAGAATGCTGGGGCGACTTATGTGAGAGCTATGAACACTATCTTCCATGATATGATACATAAAGAAATTGAGGTGTATATGGATGACGTTATCATCAAGTGCAAGAGAGCCACCGACCATACAGCATATTTGAAAAAAATTCTTCGACAGGCTGCGAAAGTACAACTTGAAATTAAACCCCGCGAAGTGTGCATTTGGAGTTCTTGCTGGAAAATTGCTTGGGTTCATTGTAGTCGCCGAGGAATAGAACTGGATATATCAAAGGTTAAAGCGATCCAAGAATTGCCACCGCCAAAGAACCAGAAAGATGTGACAAGTTTCCTAGGACGCCTTAACTAAATCAACCAATTCATAGACCAGTCCACGGTTATATGTGAACCAATCTTCAAGATGCTGAAGATGCTGCGACCGAATTGACCGATGATTGTCAGAAATCTTTCGACAGAATCAAGGAATACTTGTCAACATCACCAGTCTTGGTCCCGCCAGAGCCAGGTAGACCCTTGCTACTCTACCTTGCGGTATTAGATGGAGCTTTTGGCTGCATTCTGGGGCAACACGACAAGACAGGAAGAAAGGAACATGCTATCTATTATCTGAGTATGAATTTAACTCCACATGAGGCACTGTATTCTTTACTGGAACGTACCTGCTGTGCTCTAACCTGGGTAGACCAGAAGCTGAGGCATTACTTCTGTGCCTAGACAACATATCTCATATCAAGGATGGATCCCTTGAAATATATCTTTCAAAATCCCATGCCCATTGGCAAACTAGCCAAATGGAAAATCATGTTAAGTGAGTTCGACATTGTCTGTGTGACTCAGAAAGCGGTCAAAGGGCAAGCACTGGCAGATCATCTTGCCGAGAACCCCGTGGGAGGAGAATACTAACCCCTGAAAACATATTTTTCCGATGAATAAGTGTCATTCACAGGGGAAGACATTGCAGAATCCTTTGACGGGTGGAGAATGTTCTTCGATGGAGCAACAAATTTCAAAGGAGTCGGCATTGGAGCCGTCCTGATATCGGAAACATGTCAACATTAACGGGTATCTGCCAAACTCATATTTCCCTACTCTATATGGTAGAATATGAGGCCTGCATCTTAGGGCTCAATATGGCCATTGACATGAGTATCCAAGAGTTGCTAGTAATTGGTGACTCAGATCTGATAATACACCAAGTACAAGGAGAATGGGCTACCAAGAATTCCAAGATATTTCCATATCTACACCATGTGCAGGAATTGAGGAAAAGGTTCACGAAGACAGAATTTCGGCACGTCCCCAGAATTCAGAACGAGTTTGCTGATGCATTGGCCACTCTATCATCCATGATACAACACCAAATACGAACTTCATTGATCCTATTCCAATAAAGATCCATAGCCAACCGGCATACTGTGCCCACATTGAAGAAGAAGCAGACAGAAGACCATGGTTGCACGACATCAGGGAGTATTTGTCAAAGGGAGTACTCGGAGCTTGCAAATCATGCTTAGAATCGCACGCTCCAGAGACTGTCCAATGATTTGTTTCTCAGTAGAGGAAACCTATACAGGAGAAATTATGACTGGGGATTATTAAGATGTGTCGATGCAAAGGAATCCTCCAGACTACTTGAAGAGATACATGCTGGGACTTGTGGCGCACACATGAATGGTTTTGTCTTAGCAAAGAAAATACTCAGAGCCGGTTACTTCTGGATGACCATGGAAACAGACTGCATCCAATATGTCCGAAAATGCTATCAATGTCAGGTACATGCAGATATTATAAAGGTACCCCCAAATGAGCTCAATACAACAAGCTCACCTTGGCCATTCGCTGCTTGGGGAATGGATGTCATTGGACCGATCGAGCCTACCGTCTCAAATGGGCACAGGTTCATCGTGGTAGCTATTTATTACTTCACTAAATGGGTCGAAGCAGCATCTTACAAAGCAGTGACTAAGAAAGTCGTGGCAGACTTTTTCCGTGATCGTATCATTTGTCGGTTCGGGGTTCTGGAGTCAATCATCACCGACAACGGCTCCAATCTCAACAATGATTTGATGAAAGTTATGTGCGAGACTTTCAAAATCAAGCACAACAATTCCACAGCCTATAGACCACATATGAATGGAGTTGTGGAATCCGCCAACAAGAACATCAAAAAGATGTTGAGAAAGATGATAGAAAAGCACAAACAGTGGCATGAAAAATTATCATTCGCCTTACTGGGATACCGCACCACAATCCGCACATCAACCGGGGAAACTCCTTATTTACTGGTTTATGGTATCGAAGCTGTTATCCCTGCCTAAGTGGATATCCTTTCCTTAAGAATCATACAAGAAGTTGAGCTCAGCGACGCAGAATGGATAAAAGGCCGCTACGAGCAATTGGCCCTCATAGATGGGAAAAGGATGAATGCAGTATGTCATGGTCAACTTTATCAGAATAGAATGTCCAGAGCCTTCAATAAGAGAGTCAAGGCATGACAGTTCACACCGGGGCAACTGGTGTTAAAGAAGATTTTTCCACATCAAGACGAAGCCAAAGGGAAATTTTCTCTCAACTGGCAAGGTCCATATATGGTTCGCCAAGTATTAACAGGAGGAGCTCTCATACTTTTAGAAATGGACAGAGAATTTTGGCGAAAGCCAATCAATTCAGACGCAGTCAAATGATATTATGTGTAACTTTCTATGCTTTTCTTCAATGATGTAAATTGAACTACACCTGACCTGATTCCCATTTAAGAGGGGATACGTAGTCATCCCTATGGTTTCGGTCATGATTCAATAATAATCTCATTTCCCCCGCAATTGGAAACTGGAAAAGAATTTTGAGGAGGACCCTCAAAATTCTGAAGCAAGTTCAGCCGATCGCAGCATGTACAACGGTCATAATCATTTACCATCTAACTGGGGTAGAATTTTGAGGAGGACCCTCAAAATTCCGTAGTATGAGTGGTTGAAATTTCTTGAACCATGTCACGGTCATCGGTTCATCTAAATTTCTCAAAATATATTTTACTATGTCTTTATAAAATCATGCACGTTTTCAAAATATAGCTCTGTTTAGCAAACGCTGCCCCGATGACGTAAACAGAATCATCAGACCAAGCAGAGCGAAGAAAGTAAAGCTAGCGGAGACACGAATCAACCTCCCCCATCTACAAAACTCACGATTTTTCTTTGGATGCAGGAACAACGAACGAACATGTTCAAAATCACAATCCTCAAAACCATCGCACTTGCCGACATTTGCTATCAGCACGAACAAACAATTCTTCGTAGTCACAATGCTCAAAACAATAACAATATCAAAGCATGCTGCCAACTAAAAAATTCTACTGTCATTTAATATTTAATCTTCTGCATAAGGCTATGTTCTGCCTTCATTTTGCGTAAGGCTAATATCTACCTTCATTTTCTTAAGGGTAAGCTCTGCCTTCATCTTGCATGAGCCTAAGCTCTGTCCCGCATTTTTCATGAGGCTAATTTCTGCCTCCATCCACATAAGGCTAACCGCTGCCTTCCTATCTGCAAGAGGTTAAGCTCTACCTCCATTTGCATAAGGCTAATCTCTGCCTTCCATCTTGCATAAGGCTAATCTCTGCCTTCTCTTGCATAAGGATGATCTCTGCCTTCATTTTGCATAAGGCTAATCTTTGCCTTCTACATCTCTGCATAAGACTAAGCTTTGTCTCCATACTTGCATGAGGCTAAGCTCTGCCTCTAATTTGCTTTTCACCAAGACTAAGCGCTGTCTGTCAAGCATTATTTACTCCGCTTCTCTTTCGGGCTAAGCTCTGCCCTTCATTTCCCAAGACTAAGATCTGCCTTGTGGAAGTCATATTACTGCATTTCATGGGTTGAAATATCGCCAACCTGTCCAAAGGCGTCATAGTCTAACGACACCATCCTCATAGCCGGAAGACACTATGTCATGGCCTGAGGATCTCTCTCAATTTTGCATATCATTATTCAAAGGCGTCATAGTTCAGAGGCACCATCTTCATGGCCCGAGAACATCATTTCATGGCCTGCGAATCTCTCATCAAACAATTCATGACCCGGAACATCATGGTCTAAGGATGTCATCCCTAACCGTCCAAAGAAAACTTTCATAGTCCAACGGGAACCTTCATCATGTTTAAAATTATGCATAGTATACGCTTGTATTGCTCTTATTTGCAGGTAACCCCGCGAGCAATGGCTATGCCAGCAGGAGCGATCCCGCTCCAGTTCTCCCAGCCATATCAAACATAACCTCTCCTGTAGAACCGTTCTTTCATCAAGCCCTAGATATTACGTCCGTTCTTGTGATGATTTCACCGGTATACTTCGCCGATGAATCTGGAACTACATACGGCCTGATTCCTGTAAAACCAGGGATATGTAGGCAGCTCAGAAGCCAGGGTGCGGCCTAAATCTCTCTAACCATTTTGCTCGGTCAAATTGGCCATCATATCTTTACCCGACAACTCTTTCATCCTTTCCGGGTAAAGAGGGGCAGCTATTGATACCCAATTTTTACCAAAACAAATATTTTAAAATTGCATATATACTTTCAAAATCATGCATTAATAGCAATTGGTATGTTTTCATAATTTTTCTATATTTTTATTGATTTACCCAGCATTTTATTTCCAATAAATAATTACAAAATTGCAACACAAATAATTTCAAAACATTTTTTGATTTAATATTACTATTTGTGGTCTTACTAAGTCCAAATTATTCTATAAATAGCCAATTTGACATATTTTGGCTACAATTTCAATAACTTTGCAATTATAGCCCATGTATACTATTTTTGCATTATTTTTACCAGAAACTAGTCTTTTGTATTTTTAAATACTAACTAAACATTTTTAAAACATTTCTATGCATGAAATTCTTTTTTATAAGTAGTAATTATTTTACAAATTAGTTTTTATTAATTTATTTGGGGTATTTAAAAAATGGCCTTATTTTATTTCAATTATAACCTGATCAAGCTAGCCTAAAACTCTTATAAACCAGCCCAATATAACCCAGGCCCAAACCCCTACCTAACCCGACCCAAATCTTATAGAATCCTAGCCGTTGATCATTTTTTATCAACGACCCAGATCACTCCTTCCCTTAATTAACCTAAAGACTACCCTCCCAAACCCCTCATTTCCCTCTCCTCAATCCGCCGTCACCCCTTCCCCTTCTCTCTCAAATCCACTCTGACCTAACCCTAACTCTCTCTCACCATCACTCATCTGTCGTCGATCATGGTGGTCTCTCACCACCTCCAGGCCTCAAATGGCCTCTCCTATGCTGGTGCCTCCGTCTCTAAGGTCCTAGAGGGACTAGGGTCAGTCCGCTTACACCTTTGGCCCGTCCTTGCATGTTTCAAGCCGTCATGGCTCGATTTTGAGTAGGATCTGCCTATTTCTCTATAAACCTATGGTTTTCTAAGCCTATGTCTTCATCTCTATGTTATTTTCTCGAAACCTTAATTTTGTCTCTTAAACTTCTCAGATCTGTACAGATCTGAGATAATTTGAACTTATTTTCACTGGTTTTGTTATGACATCTCCTAATTTTCGAAGTGGCTTGTCATCTTCCTAAACTAGGGTTTCTGAAACTCCTTTTCTTCAAAACGCTTTCTGATTTTTTAAGTGTTTAATCCTCTGATTCTTATGTGCTTCGACTGATTTTGTTAAGTTTTTCATTAACCCTAACTAGTTATGCTATACCCTCAACTTTCTGACACTTCGTTTGGATTCTGAGTTTATCTTTACTGTTCGTTCTCTGAAACTTGTTTGCATGTTTTATTCTCATGAATCTTCTTCGATCAATCTGAGTATTTTTGTGATTTTCACTCTGTTTAACTTACTAGGATTTCTGATTCTGCCTATTTCTGCCTATTATGTGCTTACCTTGCTAACTCTCAGAGGTTTATATTTATCAGTACTATATTCCAGTTTGAATCTCTGATTTTATATGATCTTTACTTTTCCATGTCTATTAGGGTTCTAAATTCTTGCCTTCTGCCTTTCTTATCATGTGTTTATTCTGTGCAATTTGTGTTGATTCCCCTTAATCAGTATTGTTCCTATTTGAATCCCTAATTTCCTGTAATTAATACTTTTCACCAATCTCTTATGATGATTTCCCTGTTGAGTTTCCGACCTTAGTTTATTTCTTGCCTTATTTTATGGTCGACTATGTTGTCAAATTAATTATCGTGATATTTCCTTAATTAGAATCCTCTGAACCTAGCCTCAATTACATGTTCTATACTAGTACTGTGCTGAAATTATTTCCTTACTTTGTATATTCTAGTCATATGGTATGTTTCTTTATTTATTGCATGTCTATTACCGTTCAAAGTTAACTCCTTAATTGAAGGGAGTACTGACATTGACTTTATGGTGATTGACTCTGATTCCCCAATCACTGCATGACTTTGATTTTTATCTTATTTTCTACCTAGTTTCAAACTATATATATATATTGCTTTTTCATTCACTCAACACACGAACACATTAGTTCAAAAACTCTCTCTCATACTCAAAGCTTCTCTGCTCTCTTTCTTTGTTACTTACTACTGTTCTGAATTAGCCGGCTGCAAGCCAAGGCTAATTATTGTGCTCTCCTATTCTTCACTTTGTGTTTACTATCTCATTACTGGTATGTATCTCATTACTGGTATGTTCTGATTTCAATTCAAGTCCCAAAACCAACATATTTCTTTTACTGCTTCAGTTTATCATGTTTCTATCTATGGTTTTGTTGTTCAACGTGTAATTGACATGTCTACATCATTTTTCATCTAGCATATTATGTCCCACTCCCCCTTAGGATTAGTGTGCTTATGAATATGTTACTCCCTTGTAGTATGTCCCAATGTGACTCTTCCCTATCTTATGTTTGCCTGGTTTCTAGTGTGAACCTTTCTTTGCAAAGCAATTTGTATCCTAAGTTGTCTGATTTTGAAATTCATGCTATGTTGATATCATTAGCTATCCCCTAATCCCCATAAACCCCCTACAAGAACTTCTACGCTCATGTATATTATGTGCTCTATGTGTCCCCAATTCCCATCACCCCTGTATGAAGGACTGTGATTTGAATGTGTTGAATCTGTTTGTATTGTGATTAGTCTACTGTTGTTAATTGTCCTACTCTTGTCAAAAACTGTTTTTTACTAAACAACTCTCCTATTTTATAAAACTTTTTCAACTAAGTCTTTTTCAAACACTGTCTTTCCTATTAAAACCTTTTCAAAACTTTGTCAAGCACTCTCACTCTACTCTTAGGTCCTTAGGTTTTGCCCCTCCAGTGTATGACTACCTTGGGATTCCTGTGAGATCCCTCTGAACTCTGATGCACTGGGGCTGGCCTTTCCACACTGTACTTACTCAATTATGGCTATGAAATCTGGGTGTGAGCACTGCCCGGGGTCCCTTGAGGTCCTTAAGGAACTCTGACTTACCTGGATATGAGAAAGGCTATGAAACATTTAGGCACTTGAGGTCCTAGGAATCTGGGCCTGTTTTCAGGCTCCCTGTAGTTTAACTTCTTCTTTTCCTTTATCTATTTATGTAATTTACTCAACTGGTCTGAATATTGTGGATGACTAGTGAAATGGAGAGGGTAGCTATATAGTTCTGTTAATATCATCGGGTAGAAAGCATGTTTTAAGCTTTACATTGTTTCTATATGCATTAGAATCCATGTTTTAGGACCAACATATTCATTCAAATCATGCCAAACATGCACTAGATATCATGTTCCTAGGATTTCATGTCGACTGTTTCAGCATCTCATCCATGCTTTATGTTTATCACTTAGAAATCCTGCTCCTAGGACAATAAACAACGTTAACATAAAAGTTGTTACTCCTGTGCATTCAAAATCATGTCCCAATCATCCTGTAACTCTTTGTGCATTTTAGAAATCACGCCTTTAGGAATCATGTGTATCCTGAAATTATGTCCTAGCCATCCTGCATTTATATGTGCATATTAGATATCATGCTCTAGGATTTCGCTTACATCTGCTTAACCATGCCTAGTTTAGCTACTAACTCATGGAAAAGGTAGAAACAGTGTCACATCTAATTGTCTTTCCCTTAATAAAATTAGTAACAATCTCTGCATAATCGTATCACCTAGAACAACATGCTTTTAAGTAAAACAACTTCTGAACTGTTTTTAATAAGTATGGTAATTATTATGCACAATCCCACGCCTAGGCAAGCCTTAGGTAATCAATCTCTTTAAAAGCTGGAATACTTCTTGGTTGTGTTTACTATTTAAGACACAGGTTTTAAAAATCTGTAGGCAAACTAATTAGGTCCTGCTTTTGAGTTTATAAAATAAAGCTGCATATCTTCTGTGTTTTGATATTCGCTTAGACATCATGTTTTAGGATCCTGCTTAATAATACTGCCTTTGTTTGTGTTTGAGTCGTGTTGTTTACGTGCATTATCTGTGGAGGTAAATCCGAGCCTTTTAATTGTTCTTTCCTGTTTTTATGTGCTAAAGTCCTATTTGTTCTTGCCTGTCGCCAAGCATTTTCTCCTTTCAAACCTTAGGGGTCTGTCTAGAACTGCCTATAGGTAGAGGTCCTAATTTCCTCCAGGACCATTAAGAAGGGACGGGTAACAGCACGCTAGAGGTCGTTAAATAAACTCACTTAAATAACCGCTAAGAAATGGTAGATATGGATATGATGACTGGTGCGCTAATACCACGTGTAGCCCCTTTCTAAGGAGTGATTACCGGGCATTGAATTGATGTGATCCTATAGGATAAACAACCTAGGACTCCCCCATCCCTTACATATGTGTTTAGATCATAACTCTTTCAAAACCTTATATATGTGCTTAGACTTTAAATCTTCCAAAACTTTACTTCACATGTGTGCTTAGACTGTGAATCTTTTCAAAACCTTTATTTATTTAAGCTTATTTTCTACTTGTTTAAATTCAAAAAGCTTGTTTGGTCGGGAACCACAGTTGTGGACTTTGAGGGGTGCCTAACACCTTCCCCTTGAAGTAATTAAGCCTTTACCCTGTCTCTGGTTATCTAATCTGTGTTTGTAAATAACCTTTAGTAGGTGCCCTAACGCACCTTAAAATCGTTAGGTGGTGACTCTTCAATTCCTTATCCCTTTCCCAAAAGGAAATGAGTTTTCCCAATAATGTCGAATACCCTGACCGATCCGAAAGAGGAGGAAAGAGGGGGGCGCGACAACGTGCAAATACGTGACAACATGCTATTTACTGTTGCATAAATCATGCTCAACGTCATACTCCACTCATGCTTAATAAATCCTATAGCAGTGGTTGATGAGTGTTTGCACCCTTCTTATATATCACCCTATAAATTCAGAAAGGCTTATTTGCGGTAAAACTAGTCGATCAGCGGTGCAGTCGACGGTTCCGTGCCTTTCCCCCTGAAGTTGTCCGCTTGAGGGTACCAGTCTAGAACTCTATAGAAACCTTACTCTGATTAATTGTACATGCATCATGGTCAAACCTAGTCGGGTTAATATGTTGTCAACATAATAATCCTTTAAGACGAACCTTATCCAAAAGTCCACCGGGTTTCCATAATACCAACCGACGCGACCAAGTTTTGTGCAATAATTTTGGAGAACAAAATACCAATATGCTAATCATGGATGTATAAGTAGTCGAATCTGGAAGGGGAAAGAGTCTAACCTTATTTGTTTTGCAGGAATGAGGCACGAAGTCCCCAAGTTCGGCATGGTCCAAAAAATACCACCATTGTTGCTGGATTGGTAGGAGGATCTTTCGCCAAGTGATAAAGACCATGTGAAAAGAGTCCTTGGAAACTTACCCTCTTTACTGGATATCCAATAAAACAATATGTTGATCGAAGTAGCCACTATGTTCTAGGACGGAGAAAGGTCTGTGTTCCGTTTTGGCAACATAGAAATGACTCCTCTCTTTGAGGAGATAGGGGGATTTGCTGGACTACCTTGGGACAGTTTGGGTTTTTAGGTGCAGGAAATCGTGCCACTAAGGGGTTCTTAAAAATGATGTGTTTGAAAAAGAACGATGATTTGGAGTTCCTGAAGGAGTCCTACATACCCTTTGACTACCTCTATGAACGATATGGTCATAGAAATCCTATCGTATCTTCCATGATGAATTCTCTATCACTTCCTTGGGTTATATTAACCGCATGGTTTTTGTGTTCGTTGTTTGCTTCATGGGTATGATAGTATTTCCCAGCAAAGGAGACAAGATTCACACTAGACTATCTATGGTAGCCAGAACATTAATGGACAGGATTGAAGGGAAAACATACACTATTGTCCCTATGATCATAGCTCACATCTATCGGGAATTGGACCGCCGCCAAAAGGAGTTTAAACACTTTGAAGGTTGCAATTTGCTGCTACAACTTTGGTTATTTGAGCATCTCCAAAAGGGTCAACATCGTCAAGAGTTTCCACGAAGGGCGTGGAATGATCATATAGCCTTCCATCACCCTAAGAGAATGACTTACATCCCAGAAAGGTTTGCAACTGGAAAATGCTACAAATATGGGCGCAATTTTTTGACAATTTGACTGAGGACCAGGTTCAATGGATGTTCAAATGGTTCCCTACCAGTGAGTTCATCATAAGATCTAGGGACGCTCTGTACTTGGTGTTGATCGGGTTAAGGGGCATATACCCTTATGTTCCCATCAGGGTTATGAGACAGGCAGGCAGGGAGAAAGTCATACCGCGAGTTTCTAAAATGAGTCATTACAGGGCAGATTTTCAGGATGACGACATCCCATACAAATGTGAAGCTCAATATATGTGGCATCTTAAGGTTATTGTGGAAAGGACATCATCGAGCCAGACAGGTACCACGCAGGGCATGTACACTTTTACCTATCATGGTTGGAAGACACCATAATAGGGGTAGTTGAGACGGGTATTGGTCGAGGAAACAGGGTCATAGACGAAGTTGCTGAAGCCCAAGTGAAATACAATAAACTGCACAAAAAGGGTTCATGAGTCCGCTGCCGAGCATCTAAAGCAATACAAGACTGATATGGAACTGATCAATGAATGGAGGGAAAGGGCTACCAAATCTAATGAAAGGCTGGAGTATTTGGAGTAGGGTCTGATGGAACTGGAGGGGAAGACAAGGAAAAAAGTCATCGACTGCCAGAATGCTGAGGGAAGCAAAGGAGGACATCTTGCGAAAGTATACCTGCTGTTGGGCATGCACGATCTGGGGAACCTGATTGACAGAGCCAAGAAGATAAAGCCTGGGGAAGGTCCTTCTAGGACCAACTAGATTAGGTTTACCTGCTTTTTCAAATGTAATAAGGCCAAGTGCCATTAGTGACTTATCTTATTTAGTGTTGTTTTAGATTCATCTAAATTTACATTAATGAAATGAGGAAATTATTGGCATTAAAATTCTCCAAATCAACTTGTCGCTAGGCCTACCTCGGGCACAACGAGGCTCCCAAATTAGGATGCGAATTTACATTCCCGCACTATGTGTTTAGATATTGCAAATACTCTTCTTGGAACCCTTACTGACTTGGTTAATTTTGTTGTCTTTTCTTTCTTCCCCTTTTAATTATCCACATTCCCCAAGGTTGGTTTATGCATACTGGCATCATCAACTTATCATACCAGATCCAGGGGCCCTCCACCTTCTCCTCCTCCTAGTCCACCAAAAGGCAAAGGAAAAGCAAAAATGTATGATCTTAACGACAACACTGCACATGTTGAGAATGTGGAAACTTTCGATGGTCAGGGCACTCAGGCCCTAAATGATTTGGTTTTACGGCTTGAGAAAAAGATACTTGCACTACAAGGCGAACTTGAGCAGGTCCGTAACTTGGAAAATCTCTCCCTCACATTGAATATCCCTGACACCCAGAACCTTGCACCACCTTAGAATACACCCAAAAAACACCCACAGAATCTTCCCGCACCTTACAAGTATACAACCCCTCCTCAATATCAGCATCTCCCTACCCATTAACCACAAAAAACCTACCATACTCCCCAAGATACCCCACAAATTATTCCCCAACCCCAAAACTCCACCAATGATCACCATTATGACCAAAGTCCTAGCCTTCACCAGAACAACCCTATATACATAGAAACCCTACCTCACTCCACTCAACCGATCTCCTATATACCAGAATCCGCTGAGAAGGACCTGCTCATAAAAAACATGGCTGAAGAGCTCAAGAAGTTGAAAAGTTGGGTTCAAGGTGTTGAAGGGGGTAAAGGATCTGAAGTTCTGAACTATGAGGATTTATGCATACAACCGGATGTGGAACTGCCGGAGGGTTATAAACCTCCTAAGCTCGAAATGTTTGACGGAATGGGTGATCCCAAGGTTCATCTGAGAACTTATTGTGACAAGCTCGTGGGGGTCGGAAAAGATGAAAGGATTTGAATGAAGCTCTTCATGAGGAGTCTTACCAGAGATGCCTTGTCCTGGTACATAAGCCAGAATCCTAATAAGTAGGCCAATTGGGTGAGCATGGCATCCGATTTCATGGATAGATTCAGGTTCAACACAGAGAATGCACCAGATGTTGTCTATATCCAGAACCTAAAGAAGAAGCCAACTGAGACTTTTCGCGAGTATGCTACTCGATGGAGGTCAGAAGCAGCCAAGGTTAGACCAGCATTGGACAAGGAACAAATGAATGAGTTCTTTCTCCGGGCACAGGATCCACAGTATTATGAAAGGCTAATGGTCATTGAGAACCATAAGTACTCCGATATCATCAAACTCGGAGAAAGAATTGAAGAAGGTATTACAAGCGGGATGGTGAAAAATTTCGAGGCACTTCAGGCCACGAATAAAGCATTGGAATCAAATGGTATATCGAAGAAGACAGATGTGGGAACATTTATGGTTGCCTAAGGACCCAAAACTCCATTTGTATACCAGACCCCTCCACTCACATACCAAACACCTCCACCCACATGCCAACCGTCACCTCCCAGATATTCCCAACCTGCTACCACCTACCACACCTATAACACCCAACCATCCTATTATCAGTCACCTCCAACTTGTCCAAATTACCAAAACCCAGGCCTAATTTTTACCGCAAACCACCCAGACAGTACACCGCCATTGCTGAACACATCGACCAGTTATACGAAAGGTTGAAAGCCGCTTGATATGTCACCCCTATCCCCGATATAGCCATGGAGAATTCATCTCAATGGGTCAATCCAAACAAGACGTGTGCATATCATTCCGGTATGAAGGGACACACTATTGACGAGTGCATCACCTTAAAAGACAAGATCCAAACACTGATTGATAATAAGGTCATACAGGCAAAGGAAACTGCACCCAATGTCTGCAACAATCCTCTCCCAGATCATAGGGGTGGAGGGGTCAATGTGATAGAAACTGATGAAGAATGGGATCCCGAGGGATCAATCAGGCTTATTCGTGAAGGTGATGATCCTAAGAAACTTGGGGTCACACTCAACCCCATTGTGGTGAAGACACGGCCGCCAGTTGGAGTTGAGGTAGCCGCGTCGGTTCCATTAGAAGTAAAAGTAACGTTACCCACAGCAATACTCACTCCATTTGAAATGGAGATGGCCATACCTTTCATTGTAACGGTGGCATCCACACCACCCTTCAGTTCCAATGTTGTACCCTGGGATTATGTGGCCGAGGCTAGAAGAAAGGGATAGTCAAAGACAGAAGAATCCGGCGCTGCATAAGGAATGATCAGAACAGGAAGTGTTTATACAACTGAACACTTAGGAGAAACCAGTAAGCAAGCTTCTAACAAACCGCCCGTCATTGAGACTGGTCCAGATGAACTCTAGAAGAAGGTACATGCAAGGGAGTACTCTTTCATTAATCATCTAAACAAAACTCCCGCTCAGATATCTATCATGTCGCTCCTGCAAAATTCTGAGGCACACAGGAATGCTCTAATGAAGGTATTGAGTGAAGCATATGTACCCAACAACATCACTGGTGGAGAAATGGCCAATATGGTGGGGAAGGTGCTAGAAAGCCATAAAATCACCTTCCACGAGGACGATCTGCCGCCTGAAGGGTTGAATCACAACAGGGCACTGCACATCACAGTGCAATGCGAAGATAAGTTTATCGCCAGAGTTTTGATTGACGGAGGATCCAGCCTCAACATTTTCCTATTGACAACGTTGAAGAGTTTGGGCAAAGGACTACATGAGATACGAGAGGGAACTACGAACGTGAAAGCACTCGATGGGTCTCAGAGAGCTACCATTGGAGAAACTAATCTCTGCCTACAGATGGGCCCTACATGGTTTGATGTTGAGTTTCATGTACTGGATATATCTGCCTCTTACAATCTGTTGTTGGGACAACCATGGATACATGCCACTGGGGCTGTAACATCTACTTTACATCAGGCCGTGAAGTTCGAATGGAACCACCAGGAAGTAATTATCCATGGCGATGGGAGAAACCCCATTTACACTAGTCAGACTATCCCGGTGATTGAAAACAGAAGAAGGATAGGTGGAGAAACCTACCATCATATCGAACTAGTCAACGCGGTTGAGAAAGATAAGTAGTGGAGTATCAATATAGCAAGAATTCTAGCATGGAGAGGATATGAGCCCGGCAAGGGGTTTGGTAAGAATCTTCAACGCATCTCGAAACCAATACAGCCAAAGCACCATGGTACCACTTTTAGGTTGAGTTACCAATACACCTGGAAAGAATACCGAGATTGGTCACCACCGTGGCATGGTCCATACTATCCACTTGAGCATCCTATGCCACACTTGAATCAGACCTTCCAGCAAGCCGATATCATATGGGGATTAGAGGAAGAAAAAGCATTGGCAGCATTGAGGAGTTTGTTCTTGGAAGATGATGACATGGAATGTTGCGTGGTATTTAAGGAGAAGGAGGAGGAAGGCCCTACTATCCGAGTTGTGGAGAGAGGAACATTCCTCAAGAACTGGACTGTCAGACCATCCAGGGCCCGACGAGTCCCCGGGGTAGCAAGGTTGAACAACATTATTTAATTTATTTTCTAAGAAAAAAAAATGATGATTTCCCTTTCGGCATTTTGTTTTAAATAATATTTCCAATGTTCCAAAAATGTTGTTTAAATTATTGAAAATTGCTTTTATGCTTTCAATGAATTGATTCTTATTATTATCACTTTTCTCTCGTATATTTATCCATACAGCATTACCATTTCCCATCTTGATGAACCGACAATTGAGACATGTAATGAGGCAACACAACAAAAAGACAGTGATTCAGAAGAAGAAGAGGATGTAATACCTGAAGATATCGTCAAAGAAGTAGAGAATTTTGAGAACAAACCCAAGTCCAACTTGGACGAAACTGAGATAGTTAACTTGGGAAATCTTGAAACCGTCAAAGAAACCCGCATAAACATCCATTTGTCGAGAGGAGTACACTTGGTTACTGAAGGAATATGAGGATATCTTTGCATGGTCATACGACAATATGACAGGGTTGAGCACATCCATATTGGCTCACAAGTTACCTACAAATCCAATGTGTCCGCTAGTGAAGCAGAAACTCAGAAAATTCAAGCCAGACATGAGCCTGAAAATCAAGGAAGAAATTACTAAGTCGATCAAAGCCAAAGTCCTCAGGGTAGTTGAGTATCCAACTTGGCTAGCCAACATTGTGCCAGTTCTGAAGAAGGACGGGAAAGTTAGAGTCTGTGTTGACTATCGAGATCTAAACAGAGCAAGTCCGAAGGATGATTTCCCGCTACCAAACATACACATTCTGATCGACAATTGTGCCAAACATGAACTCCAGTCTTATGTGGATTGCTTCGCCGGTCACCATCAAATCTGGATGCACAAGGAGGACACTGAGAAAACAGATTTCATTACACCATGGGTTGTGTACTGTCACAAGATGATGCCATTCGGCCTAAAGAATGCTGGGGCCACCTACATGAGGGCCATGACTACTATTTTTCATGACATGACACATTGATTTGTTTTATGAACTCTGATTTTATTCTTGACTTATTTGTTTACCTTGCTAAGTGCTATATAAACTTCATTCTGGTTCTCTTAAAAAAACATATTCAGAAAGAAACACACACACACAAAAACTCTTGCTCTTATTCAAACCTTTCTATTACTTGTGTTTGCTACACTGTCTAGCCGGCTGAAATCCGAGGCTAGACTATTGGGTTCTGCATCCTTTTACCTTCCTGTTTGCTATTTTAACTGGTATGTCTCTCCTCCTATTATCATTCATTATGCTATGAAGTTCCAAACCTATGTGCTTTCCTGTTTATTGCCTTATTTCTGTGTAGTTAAGTCCATGTCTTTCCTGAGTATTGATTTCAATTAATATAACTACTTATGTCTTTCCTGTTTTGTTGATTTTAATTAGCAACAACTACTTCTGTGTAGTTAAATTTCTGTTTTTCCTATTTTTTGATCAGTATAACTACTTCTGTGTAGTTGAATTCCTCTCTTTCCTGTTTATTGATCCTAATCAGCATGCATATCTCTGTCATTAGGTCATATTCTGTATGTTATGTAATTTGTCTTTCAACCTGCCTTTGCCTGCTTTATGTTTCTCTGTTAACTAGCTTGCCTCAACTTTCATGAAATTGTCTTGCCCAGCATGTCAATATGGTTCGTACACTCTAGCATGTTCTTATTTGATCCAGGATACTAATCCACTTATTTCTCAACTAGCATACTTTCACTCTTGCCCTGTTTCATGTATTCCTGATTAAGGACTTCTATGTTCCCAACCCCTGCTACCCTTCTCTATGTGGTTGTCTGTTTATTATTCTGATCCCAGTATTCCATATGCTCACCTAGTGATAAACTAAGCCAAATCTAGGTAATGTGAAACTTTGCTTGAAATAATCATGATTCTGTTTGTCCAATGTTTGATTGCTGAAAATCTTTGTTTGAACTCAGAGTGCTGCAATGACTCTGTTTACTCCTATTTTTACTTTTGAACTGTTTTCCTAAAACTATACCTATTTTCAGATACTGTTTTCAACTCCTACTCTTAGAATATCTAGGGTCCTTCCCCTCCAGTGTGAACACTGCCTAGGAGTCCATGAGACTCCTCCGAACTATGACACATTGGGGCTGGATTTTCCAAACTTGTTCACAAAGCTATTTCTTTAAAATGGTTTCTGGTATGAGCATTGCCCGGGGTCCCTGAGGCCCTTGGGATCTTTGATGCACCAGAAGACCATTTGGTATACTATGAGATACTGGCGTACTTCAGACTTGGTTGAAGTCCTGGTTTCCAGGTTTACTGTTGGGCCTATTCAGGCTCCCTATATCATAGTAATTTCATTATGTAATTCATTTATATCTGGTCTGTAATAATAATTCTTGTAAAAACAAATTTTGGGGTTATTAGTAAAACTGGGAGGGACTTTTATATATAAATTTGTGGGGGATGGGTAGAAATCATGCCCATAGAATTGTTATGATTATCTATATGCATTAGAAACCATGTCTATAGGGCTTGTCTCATTCTTTGAAATCCTGTATTTCACATTTGCATTAGAAATCCTGCTTTTAGGTCATTTACCAATTCTGCAATCATGTTCTCAAACCATCTTGTGTGCATTAGAAGTCACGTCCCTAGGAATTCCCTTGTTGAATTTTCTTGAAAATTGGATAAGACCTCTATTCGCCTAGATATCATGCCTATAGGAAGAACATATAAAAAATCAGTTTCATCACTTAATTGTCATGCCTACAAGGAGTAAGTATAAAAATAATTTGACACTTAGATATCATGTTTGTAGAGATAAAAATGTAAAACCAATTTCTGTGTCTGTAAGTATTGCTTGTGATGATTTTCAGTGCATAGAAAGTATGCCTATAGGCTCTAAACAGATAAAATCTTCCTGTTATAAATCAATCGCTAGTTTATTAGTATGATCTGATTAACACTTAGATACTATGTCTATAGGATCCTGCCCCGTTATCACCTAGGCAGACTTGTAGGTTGATTAATGTTCTGAAGTTTAAAACTATGTTTGTTTGACTACATATGAACTGCCCAGATTCGATAAGTAATAACATCAGTAGGCAAACTGATTAGGTATTCACTACCTCGTCTTAATAAAATGCTACATATTCTGCCTTGTACTCACCTAGATATCCTGAAACAGGATTTTAAATCTTTTAAAATTGTTGTTTGAGGCGTGCAATTGTTTGTTTATCTGTGGAGGTAAATCTGAGCCCCTTAACTGCTCTTTATGTGATAGTCCAATTTGCTTTAGTTTGAAGCCTAGTTTTTTCTCCTTTTAAACACCATAGGTGGGTCTATAACCACCTCAAATAGAGGCCCTAGGCACCTCCAGGGCCAGAGGAGAAGGGACGGGTAATGCATGCATATGGTACGTATTCGATGCTATTACAAAGCTTAGATAATAATTAAGGGGAGGGTAATTGGGTAGTAAAGGATTGATGACTTGTGCGCTAATGCTACGCGTAACACCTCTATTTGAAGAAAGTTTACCAAGTATTGTACATAAGTGATTTTATAGGCTAATAAACCTAGGATCCCCCTTATTACCGTTTTTGTTAAACAATAATCTTTATTTGTTCAAGTTCCTTTATGACTAATTCACTTAAATTGAGTTTGGTCGGGACCCACCGTTGTAGACCTCAAGGGGTGCTTAACACCTTTCCCTCAAGGTAATTTCGAGCCCTTACCCAATCTCTGGTAATGTAAACCGGTTTATGACTTATTTTCTTTAGGTGCCCTAACGCAGCTTAATCCGTTAGGTGGAGACTCTTCAAGTTCCATACCCTATCCCAAAAGGAAATGAGTTGTTCCAAAATGCCGAAACCCCGATTTCGAGAGGAAAAGGGGGGGGGGGGCACGACAACCGAGGGCATCATAATATAGGCCACAATTGACACACATTTCTCATATTTCATCTCTATCATCAATAAGACCACTTGCTTGATTTCAACAACAATATGGGACTCCTGCGTCCAAAATCTGTGGTAGAAACTTAGGTAGTCCCTCCCACTCGACAACTGTTGGGAAAACATGATAATCATTGTCTCTATGCAATTTCTTATTTTCTAATAAATCCCAATATTGATCCTCCGTTCGTTTCAGGTTGTTAAGATCATCCATTGCATGAACGACTAGTGTCTTTTCCATCTCTAGAATCTCGTTCATCAAATGTCGAATCACTTTTTGTTCATCTTTGTGAGAGTTTGTATGGAAGGTTGCAGACAGTGCTTGTGGTACAACAAGCCCATGTCAGTGAGATAGTGCTTCATAATCACATTGTGTTAGTAAAGGAAAACCCATTATAGTTTTTCACCCCAAATTTGCGTACCTTCAGGCTTTGTAGAACGTGCTTCGCCCTCAATAATGTTCCCTGCAACTTTGAGATCAGTGTGTATATTGATATGCTTATTTTTCAAGGGACGTAGAACACCATACCACTTGTCATCAACCAAATCAGTATAGCAACCTAGCATACCTTTTTCAAGGTAGGGATCAATTGTGTTATGACGTGTTCCATGTGGATATTTTGAACTACCTTCGCCTTTTTGCCTCTTCTTGAACCACTTATTAAATGTTAGTGGCATTTCTAAAATGGATGTTGTAATTGTTCTTTAAATGTTCTTTGAATACTGATCCATTGGTTCAACTTAAGAAGAACTGAACTACACGAACTTGTATATTAGATGTAGCGCATCACCAATATGCGTTAAGTGTCTTGTCATGTTGACCTGAAAATGCTGTCGATCTGAAAAGGCTCTCTATCTAAAAAAGTGGGACCCACGTGTATCCGAAAGAATCATTATCACACAGAATATAGCGCCTCACTAGTATGTGTTACGTGTATTGTCATATCAATATGAAAAGGCTGTCGATCTAAAAAAGTTATCGACCTGAAAAAGTTGGACCCACTTGTACCCGAAAGAATCATTATCACGTGAAATATATATCCTCACCAATATGCGTTATGTCTATTGTCATGTCGACCTGAAAAAGTTGTCGATTTAAACAAGCTATTGACCTGGAAAAGTTGGACCCACTTGTACCCGAAAGAATCATTATCATGCGAAACATAGCGCCTCACCAATATGCGTTATGTGTATTGTCATGTCAACCTGAAAAAGTTGTCGATCTGAAAAAGGTGGACCCACTTGTACCCTAAAGAATCATTATCACGCGAAATAAAGCGTCTCACTAATATGCGTTATGTAACCTAAAATCACCCTTAGCTGCCTATATAAACCTCGCGCATTTTAGTCATTATTTGCATTGTAATGAAATGAATAGAACAACTTTCCATTAATTTTTTATTTTCGATAATTACGACATGTCTGTAAGCAATGATGTAGCAAGGTTTTACTGTGGCGAACGTGTGATTTTGAAGCCATGTTGATCAAATTGCAATCTGGGGTGCAGATGTCAGACGTGTAAATAAGTTATAAGTTATTATTTTTTTTAAAAATGTTTGTTAATACTTTTTATATAACGTGTTAATTAATAGTCTTGTGTTATCCCATTGGTAGGAAGAAAATCGATGTGGTATTGAAGAATGGTATGATGAACCCATTAACCAGGAATATTACATATCATGTTTGCTAAACATTTAGAATCTGACCGGTGAATACAAACTCTAGATCGTGAAACTACTAGACCAACTTGCGGCAGTGAAAGAGAAACTAAAAGAGGCAGAAGAGGACAAAAATAGGTTGGATGAAAAATTTAAGTGGTTGAGGCATATAATAATGGAAAATAGTGACTAAACAAACACATGAATGCGTTAAGTGTAGTATTTTATTTTTATGTTGTACGTGTCATGTTTTATCTTTAAATGGTAACGAATTTAAACTTATGTTAAGCTGTCATTTTTTTTGTGTTTTAGTGTTAAACTAATAAATAACCCGACAAAAAAAATACATGCGCAAATTATGTAAAACATAAAGTTGCTATTATATATTTAATGTCATATATACAACTAATAACACATATCAATGAGTCCCAGAACCTATATGATTTAAAGCATTGGCTGGCTTGGGGCACATCCCACGCCCGACTACATTATCAGGATCATCCTCATCACGTCACCTCTTTATCAGAGGATGTGTTGCAGCATGATTGTCAGTAAGGCTGGAAGACTAGGGAGAAGCAGTCGTTTGGCCAGCAGTAACCTATAGAATAATAAGATATTTTAGTATATAAAATATAAAATACTAACGTACATGTTAGCAAAAATAATTAATGGTCATACCATGGTCTCATCGGGATCCTGAATAAAATCATCTATTTCCGGCAAGTCAATATCGCACGATGTGGCCTCCGTGACGGGCGATAATGAAATCTTTAAAAACATAAAAACACTTTATATATTACTGACTAATTTCTGACATAAAAACAAATTGAAATAATAGTAATCCAAACAAACATGCGCCTGAGTAGCGCCACAATGCTGTGTCGGAACATCGAGGTGCACTGGAGTAGATGAAGTATGTGAAAGATCCTCAGTATCCCTCAATTATGAGCCATAACTCAGTTGTCTCCCACTAGGCACCTCTCATATCGAACGATCAGCAGCAACCGATGGTGGCTCTGGGGGATCAGGAAAATACTGATCCCACTCCTGCCATGTAATGACTGTGCCTGCGATTAACAATGGAGCTGACGGGGTCAATTGCGAAGTCCCTAGCAACAGCTGAAGGCTGAATTACGGCATATCATGAGGAGCATCGTGTGACTTAGAGTGTTCACCCGGTTGATCATCTATAATATCCTCCACGGGTGCCGTAACGCCCCCTAGCTAGGGACCCCGTCCTCGCCGACCACCATGACCTCGTGGGCCACCCCTTCCTCTCTGGCCTTGTCTGCCACGTCTACCACGTTCAGGCTCCACTAGTTCCTCATGATGTTAATCCTCGCGCGACACATAAGTAACCTCAAATCCTAACTGCCCATCCTCTTGGGCACGTCTCAATGTTTCGGCAGCAAGATTAGTAACCCGACGGCTAAACACGTGAAAAGTTGATGCTCCCTCTCCCGTATGGTACAACACTCCAGTGTAACGACCCAACCTGTTGCTTTGAGCTCTAGCACATCATTCAAAGTTTTGAGGCCTCGAGTAGCTTCACTTCAGGTATTATGACTTGCATGTGTGGTTGGAATTTAATTTCGGGAAGTTCGAAGTTGATTTGGAAAGAAATCTCTGATTTTGGAAGCTTTAAGTTGGACAAATTGACTAATTGACTAATGTTGTACTTTTGAGTAAACTACCCCAAAATCGGTATTTAAAGGTTCCAATAGTTTCATATGATGATTTCAAACTTGGGCGTATGTCCAGGTTGATTATCAGATCACAAGGGAGCATTTCAGCGCTTATTATGGATGGTTGGTATTTTGTTAGCTTAAGAAATTCTTAAGTTCGACTTGAAGTGGATTTTAATGTTATCGATGCCCGTTTGGGAGTTCGAGCCTTGGAATAGCTTAGCCATATCATTTATGACTTGTGTGCAAAATTTGAGGTCAATCGGACTTGATTTGATATGCTTCGGCACAAGATATAGAATTTGGAAATTAGGAAACTTATAAGTTTGATTCGAGATACGACTCATGATTTTGATGTTGTTTGATGTAATTTAAGGCTTTGACTAAATTTGTATTGTATTTTGGGACGTGTTGGTATATTTGGTTAAGGTCCCGAGGTCCTTGGGTGGATTTCGGATGGTTAACAGATATAATTTAGCTTTATGAAATTGTTGGTGGCAGCACATCTGGTGTAACCACACTTGCGCATTCTCAGAATAGGAGAAGGCATCGCAGAAGTGGGCTAGGCCTTTGGCGCCGGACCGCAGGAGCGCTCAAGACTTCACAAAAGAGAGAACGCAGGAGCAGTCAGGGCGTCGCAGAGGCGTGACCGCAAGGGCAGGTTTTGTTCACAGAAGCGGACTTGGCTGGGCTTGATGGAAAGCTGCACCTGCGATGGGAATGTCCGCAGGTGAAGAGCCGTAGAAGCGACTAGTGGAACGCAGATGCGAAAAGTCATTTGGGTAGAAGGTTCATTTAAAAACGAGATTTGGCCCATTTTCTCTCATTTTTCACTTGGTTGGGGCGATTTTAGAGATCTTCAAGGGGATATTTTCATCAACCATCACAAGGTAAGAGATTCGCACCTATTACAAGTTAAATACATGGTTTGTATAAGTATCTAAACATGGAAATTAGTAGAAATTGTGGGGTGTTTGGTAGAAAACCTAGAATTTGGTATTTTTGGAATTTGACCACGAAATTAGACATGGAATTTGTAATAAGTTATATAATTTAGTTTGTGGTGTTATGGGTAAAGTTTATCTACAAAATTTTCAGAATTCGGGCACGTGCGCCCGAGGGTTGATTTTATGAACTTCTCGAGCAGAGTGGGGAATTGTTTAAATTTATTAATCATGGTTATTAGAGTATCTTTTGAATTGTTTGCACATTGTTTAAATAGTTTTGGATCGACGGGCTTTGGATTGAGGTGTTAGAGAGGCCTTGTAGCCGGTTATGGAACTTCGGAGCGAGGTAAGTCTCTTGTCTAGCCCTGTGAGGAGGAAACTACCCCCTAGGTGATATTTATTATTATGTGCAACTACTTGTGGGTTCTACATACGTATGAGGTGACGAGAGTCTATACGTAGCTAAAGCATGTCTATTTCTGAGTAGACCTAGGATCTTATCCTGTAATAATTGAATTATTTGAACTTGTTCTGCTGGCTTAGTTAATTAAAGTTATAACTAAATTGATTTAGAAATAAGAGTATCAGGTCAAGCTTTAACACCCTGAGTTTTTCTAATATAATCGATAAATGTAAAGAGGTTTACTTATTATTGTGTTCATGTACTTTATTGTAAGCGCGTATCTTGTGATTCGAAATCTTCCTTCCTTTCTTGTAGAGCGAGCTGAACACCTTGGCAGTATCTCTCGGAATGGGAAAAATTCCTTCCTTTGTTGTGGAGCGGGCCAAATGCCACGGTAGTATATAGAGGTGCATCTCTGGTTCGTGCCATTCGACCCGTACACACCACTCTAGATCGGGCCGACCTCAGCAGAATTGTGCATTATACCACTAGTAGTCCAAATATTCATGAGATATGTTTTTCACTGACGCCTGATATTTCATGGTATTTCTTATTTGATTGGTATTGACACTTGGAATTTATTCTGAGATATTGAGGTAGGTTACTTCATCGGTAAATTTATGCTTAAAAGGAAATAATTGGGACATTATGAAACTTCAGATTTCTCCCCTCTTTTTGTGTATTGTACAATTGTATGAATTATCGTATTATTTATTTAACTGGACCTCTTGTAAGTGTCGATGTAGACCCCTCATCACTACCCCTTCTGGGTTAGGCTAGATACTTACTTACTGGGTACGCATTGATTTACGTACTCATACTACACTTGCTGCATATTTTTGTGCAGGTACATATATATCTGGTGGTCTTCTGGGCACAGAAGTAAGGATGTTGTGGGGACTTACCGTGAGCTGCATTTTATGTTACGATTCGCAACCTGCAGGGTCTCCATTAGAGTTATTTATATTCTCCTGTCTAAATTGTACTCCAGATAGATGTTTTAATGTATTATATTTCCTAGTTGATGCTCATGTACTTGTGACACCGGATCTTGGGGGTACTTATGGGTGGTTCATTATTGTAGTCGTGAAAATATTATCAGTTACCCTGTAAAATTCTATTTCTTACTACTTAATTGATGAAACTATGATTTCAAAAATACTAAAATGGGTAATTAAGTTAATCATCCATTGTTGGCTTGCCTGACGACGGTGTTAGGCCCTATTACGACCTTTAGTGGATTTTGGGTCGTGACATCCAGTCACAACTGGTAGAACTGATGTAAGCCAATAGCCTGCATAACATGTAAAATATTAATTACAGAAGGATAATGTAATGTTATAAGAAAGTATAAAAAATAACATACGGGGGCCTCATGTCTCCCGGCGAGGGAATCTACCGACCACCAGCGCAATGAACGGGATTCCCGACGAGAATTCGGGTAACGCTATGATACCAACTCATGTACTCATGCTCGCCCTCCATACAGTCAAGTGGAGGGTATGGCGAAATAAGTTCATACCTCTGATCCCAAACCTCAATCTGGCCTCTATCCAGGCTAAGTATGTCTAGTTATCCCTGCAACGATCATCCCGCTGGTAATGTGTCCTCTGCCAAGTGGGCGGAATAGGTACAAGCTGCGGGAGACCAAACTGGCGAAGGACTCGCTCGGTGGCATGATGCTCAACTATATCAAGACATATCAGTGGGACGGAAGAGCTCCACATAGCTCGGTCGAGGGACAAATAATAGGGAGAACCAGCTATGAGTGCGTCGTTGTATGGCCTCCATACGAACTATTTATTAAACACAAGAATCGTGAGAAAACGCAAGACATATCAAACCAGGCCAAGTAAAATTTAAGTATATATGTACCTGTACGCCTTCAAGTATATCTAACAAATCCCTGTAACAAGGGAGATGATGTAGAGCCTCGACCTCGCATGCGTAGCCCCGCATATCAACCCACCTCCAAGCTAAAGGGTGAAACGGCGGAGGTGGTGCATCTGGAGCGATCGGTGAAAGAGGTGGCTGGAACTGCATGAACCGCTCCAAGTCCCAAACCTAATATCTATTGTGGACGTAAATCTAAGTTATTTTTTTACTATGTATGTTATAATCATGAAAATAATTGACTATGTTTTCACCCGTAGCAGTAGTAAAAATCCGGCAACGTCTCTCTGGGTGCCCATGCATGACCTTCACATGCCTATATAGGTAACCTAGAACAGCTGCACCCCAGATGTAACCAGATAAATCATCTAGCCGCACCAGATGATGTAGAAATCTCAAGCTCACTAGGTTTCCCGAAGTGTTCGGGAACAATATACCACCAAATATCAGCAGCTCCAACAGTCTCGTGTGCTGGTCGATATCTTCTGGCGGTGAATCATCTGTAATCTCCACGCCCATCGCCATCAGATGCTGTCGAAGGGGCGTCAGTTGCAATAGACTGGCCCCACTCAATACAGTCAGCTTCGCTGGCTGGAAACCCGTGAGCCGCTGCAATATATGAAGGTAATCTACTCCCGTACAGTCTCTAAGATCATGCAGGTAAGCTATATGTATACCATCAACAGGTAGCCCAAAAAGAACCTCCACATCCTCAAGCGTGATGGTAGACTCGTCATTGGGTAGATGAAACATGTGTGTCTCTGGTCGCTACCGCTCTTACATAGCCGTGATCAATGCCCAGTCAAACTACAACCGACTGATTTCTACGATCCTGTAGAAACCCATATCCTGAAGGCGTTTAACTATACGGGATGCAGTGGGTGGTCCCTAATGAACTCCCACATATTGTCTATACATCTGGGGAGGAATGTCTGTGACAGACAATGCCCATCCCAGATGTGTGAAGACCTATGGTTTCACTGTAGCAACAATAGCTCCTGAGATGTAGGTCCGAGATGCACAGGGGAACCTCCATGACGACATATGTAAATTGAACAATATTAATATTATACTATATTATTACTTAGGTTGATACATTTTCTATATTATTATTTTATATAAGTTTATTACATTATTTTATATGTTTGTTTCTTACTCAGCTATTTTTGGGTATAATAGAATTAAATAATTAATTTTCATAATTATACATGAATATAATTAATAAGTATTCATATAAAAATACTTAGTTTGACAAATATTCTATATTGTTGTTTTTATGTTATTTTCTTACATTTGTTGACTAAAATTCGAGAGGGTTTGTGTTGGAACTATCATTTTTTTCCCAGATATTTTTGGGGTTAATAGATAATTAAATGTTTAATTTCCATAACTACAAAGATAATTTAGTAATCGTTCATATAATAAATACTTAGATTGATAAATTTTCTATATTAATATTTCATATATTAGTTTCCAACATTTTTCTACTAAAGTAACACTACTCTAAATGGCCATGAAGGAGATGGCCAGCTTTTTTAAGTAGGTCTAGTGCATATATAGGAGGCACTATATTATAGCGCATGCAATATATGCGCTATTCCTCCCGCGAATTTTGAGTCCAAATATAGCACGGTTATTCACCGCGCTATACATAAAATGGTAGTCATTTGTTTGAGTCCCAAAAGACCATACTTTGGTTTCTGACTCATATTTTCTATGGTTACAAATCATTACATAAAGGTAAATTATTTTCAAATAGGGAAAGGGATCATTCTTTTTAATACGGACTAAAAAAGAAATAGGTCACATAAATTGAAACAAAGGGAGTAATAGATATAGTGATAATAGACATAACATTATTTTTATGATATGTAGGTAAATTTGATTAACTTTTTAGTTATAATTTTTTATAATAATTTTCTGTAATACTTAGATAAAATTGATGTCAGGAACCGAATCCCCACCGTCTGGACCGTGATGGCGCATAACGCTACACTTGCTAGGAAAGCCAACATTAGAAGTTTGCAACATAATAATCTTACAAAATACTGAGAACCACTACAACTCAACACATAATAATTAAAGTAAGAAACAAAACTTGCATAGTAATACTACACATGGGAAAATTGTATGTCTAGCTAGCCAGGGTCTGGAGTCACAACTCACGGACTACTAAGAATTTACAACAAGTATTTGGCTAAAAGAAAAATATAAAAATAGTTTGTGAACTAAATATACAGTTAATGAATATAAAGGAAGGGACTCCAAAAATCTGCGGACGTCGGTAGATCTACCTCGGGTCTCCTACGGTGAAGTCAGCTACGAATCAAAATCAGCTCGGAACCATACCTGGATCTGCACAGAAATTACGGAGTGTAGTATCAGTACAACCGACCCCATGACCTGGTAAGTGTCGAGCCTAACCTCACGAAGTAGTGACGAGGCTAGGACAAGAATCCACATAAAACCTGAACAGTATAATCATGCTAATGGCAACAACGGTAAACAGAGAAATAATGGGATGGGGACATAATGGGGAATCACAATATATGAAGTGAGAAACAATTTTAAAAAAGCACAATTTGAACAGAAATCCTCAAATAAATTAAGCAATTAAGACAACAAAGGAAAACTGCATGGCATCACCCTTCGTGCTTTTACTCTCAACCTCACCAAAATATAAATAGAACGGTACGACATCACCCTTCGTGCATTAAAACTCACATAATATACACGACATCACCCTTCATGCTTTATCACTCTCATATCGTGGCACGACATTACCCTTCGTGCATTAACACTCACATATCATGGAACGACATCACCCTTCGTACTTTACACTCTTCCTCACGATATAAATAAATCATGCACGACATCACCCTTCGTGCTTTACACTCCTCCTCACAATTCACAGAACCAGTAACAACGGATAGAGAGAAATTTCACAAGAAATCAATATTTCATCAATGATTTATTTCACAATTTAACATCTCAACCTTGAATCAATATTCATAAATTTATCAACTTCGGTGGAACCAGATACTAAGATATAAGTATCCCAACATTTCAATGACAACAACAAGAATGGATAATAGGATTTAAGACTACAAGATTCACAAAGGATAGAATTGCACTCGCATGCTATGACCCAACAACAACGCATAGATGCTCGTCACCTCACCTATACATCATATTCAACAACTAAACACATAGAAAATAAATACAATATACCTATTCCCTCAAGCCAAAGTTAGACACGACACTTACCTCGCTCCAATTATCACTTAACGCGCAATCACAACTTTACTTTTCAAATTAGCCTCCGAGTCCACAATATCTAGAAAACTTCCAATCAAATGATTCAACATAAACCTTAGGAATCATCCCCGATAACTACGGTTCAATTTAGTTCATATTTGAAAAGGTCAACAAAAGTCAACACCCGGCCCGCTTGGTCCAAACCCGACATTCGGACCAAAACCCGATTACCCATTCACCCCGAGCCCGGATATACAATTGGTTTTGGAATCCAACTTCAATTTGAGGTCTAAATCCCAAAATTTCAACATTCCTAGTTTTCTACCCAAAATCCCCAATTCCACCATAAAAATCCTAGATTCTATGTTGAAATCTTGTTTAAAGAAGTAGAAGATTGAAAGAATAGAGTTAAGAATCACTTACCTATGATTTGGCGAAGAATTAATCTTTGGAAAATCGCCGTTGAGGTTTAGGTTTTGAAAATTTAAAGAATGAGTGAAAAATCCCATTTAAGTCCTTTTTATTCAGCTACAGATGATGCAATTGCGACCTGAGCTTTGCAAATGCGAAGCTCGCAAATGCGAAGGAACAATTGCAATTGTGATGACCTTCACATTCATGCAGCCTTCGAAAATGCGAGAATAGTGTCGCATTTGTGACCACTGATCCTCGCAAATGCGAGTGAATGTTCGCAAATACCGGAACTGCTAGACCAGACTTCTTATCGCAATTGCGATTGGAGCCTCGCAATTGCTAACCCTGCAATGTTCGCATTTGCGATACCTGATCTCGCAACCAGCAAAAATTTGCTAAGTTCAAGACACCCTGTAGCCTATCTGAAACTCACCCGAGCCCTCGGGACTCTAAACCAAACATGCACACTAGTCTGAAACAATCATACGGACTTGCTCGTGCTATCAAATTATAAAAACAACACCTAGAACTACGTATTTAGCACCAAAACTCATGAACTTCTCAAGAACATTTCAAAACTATTATCTTCTCAACCGGACGTCCGTATCATGTCAAATCAACTCCGATTTCTACCAAATTTCACAGACATGACTTAAATATTATAATGAACCTTTACCGGGCTCCAGAACCAATATATGGGCCCGATACCAATGAGATTAAACATTAATCAATTGCTTTAAATCCTTAGATTTAGTATAAAAATTTTCATCAAATATTCATTTCTCAAGCTAGGGACCTCGGAATTCGATTCCGGGCATATGTCTAGGTCCCATATTTTACTACGGACCGTCGGGATACGATTCCGGGTCCGTTTACTCAAAAATTTGAACAAAGCCAACAAAAAATCACTTTTTAAATCCCAAAAATTATTATTTCATAAATCTCCACATAAAGGCTTTCCAGATTTATGCCCAGACTGTGCACGCAAATCAAAGTGAGTAAAAATAAGGTTTTTAAGGCTAACGAGCGTGAAATAGAGTCTTAATTCACAAGATTACCCTTTGGGTCATCACGATCTCTACCTCTAAAACAAACATTCGTCCTCGAACGGACATAGAAAAGTACTTGAACTGGTGAACAAGTGGGGGTATCTACTCTGCATGTCCGACTCAAACTCCCAAGTAGCTGCCTCAACAGGCTGACCTCTCTACTGCACTCGAACTGAAGGATAACTCTTTGACCTCAACTGACGAACCTGCCGGTCTAGAATGGCTACCGGCTCATCCTCATAAGTCAAATCCTTGTCCAACTGGACAGAGCTGAAATCTAATACGTGGGACGGGTCACTATGATACTTCTGGAGCATGGACACATAAAATATGTGATGAACTGATGATAACCCCGGAGGCAACGCAAGTCTATAAGCCATCTCCCCCACTCTCTCGAGAATCTCAAATGTCCCGATATACCTAGGGTTCAACTTTCCCTTCTTCCCAAATATCATGACACCCTTCATGGGCGAAACCCGAAGCAATACTCTCTCCCCGACCATGAATGCCACATCATGAACTACGGTCGACATAACTCTGTTGCTTGGACTGAGCTATGTGAGGTCGATCCTGTATAATCTTGACCTTGTCCAAAGCCTCCTGTACTAAATCTGTACCCAATAACCGAGCCTCCCTCGGCTCAAACCACCCAACTGGCGACCTGCACCGTCTACCGTATAACGCCTCATAGGGATCCATCTGAATGATCGACTGGTAGATGTTATTGTAGGCGAACTCTGCGAGGGGAAAGAACTGATCCCACGATCCTCTGAAATCTATAACACAAGAGCGGAGCATATTCTCTAAAATCTGAATAGTACGCTCAAACTGCCCGTCCGTCTGAGGATGAAATGTTGTGCTCAACTCAACCCGTGTACCCAACTCACGCTCAACTGCCCTAAAAAAGTGCGAGGTAAACTGCGTACATAGATAAAAAATAATAGACATGGGCACACCGTGAAGGCGAACGATCTCCCGAATATAAATATCTGCCAACCGCTCTGAAGAATAAGTAGTTTCCACTGGAATGAAGTGTGTTGACTTAGTCAGCTATCCACAATAACCCACACGGCGTCGAACTTTCTCTGAGTCCGTGGGAGTCCAACAACAAAGTCCATAGTGATACACTCCCACTTCCACTCAGGAATCTTCATTTGCTGAAGCAAACTACCGGATCTCATGTGCTCATACTTCACCTGTTGACAATTCAAGCACCGAGATACATAGGCAACTATATCCTTTTTCATTCTCCTCCACCACTAATGCTGTTGCAGGTCCTAGTATATCTTGGCAGCGCCCGAGTGTATAGAATACCGAGAACTGTGAGCCTCCTCAAGGATCAACTCACGAAGTCCATCAACATTATGCACACATACACGACCCTACATCCTCAAAACACCGTCATCTCTAACCGTAACCTGCTTGACATCACCATGCCGAACTGTGTCCCTAAGGACCATCAAGTGAGGGTCATCATACTTCCGATCTCTGATACACTCAAACAAGGAAGATCGAGCGACTGTATAAGCTAGAACACAGTTGGGCTCTGAAATATCCAACCTCACAAACTGATTGGCCAAAGCTTGAACGTCTGGAGCTAGTAGTCTCTCACCGATTGGAATGAATGCAAGGCTGCCCATACTCACTGCCTTCCTACTCAATGCGTTGGCCACCACGTTGGCCTTTCCCATATGATACAATATAGTGACATCATAGTCTTTCAATAGCTCCAACCATCTACTTTGCCTCAAATTGAGATCCTTTTGCTTGAACAAATACTGAAGGCTGCGATGATCCGTGAAAACCTCACACGGCACGCCATAAAGATAGTGTTCCCAAATCTTCAACGCGTGAAAAATGGCTGCCAACTCTAAGTCATGGACATGGTACTTCTTCTCATGAACTTTCAACTGCCGAGATGAATATGCAATTACCCTGCCCTCTTGCATCAATACCGCTTCGAGCCTAACACGGGAGGCATCACAATATACTGTGTAAGATCCTGAACCTGATCGCAATACAGACACCAGTGCCGAAGTCAAGGTTGTCTTGAGCTTCTAAAATCTCGCCTCGCATTCGTCTGACCATCTGAATGGGGCACCCTTCTGGGTCAACTTAGTCATCGGGGCTGCTATAGATGAACATCTCCACATACTGACAGTAATAACCCGCCAAACCCAAGAAGCTCCTGATCTTCGTGGATGAAGTGGGTCTAGGCCAGTTCTTGACTACCTCAATCTTCTTAGGATTCACCTGAATACCCTCTGCTGATACGACCTGACCCAAGAAAGCGACTGAATCCAACCAAAACTCGCACTTCAAAAATTTAGCATACAACTGACTGTCCCTCAAAGTCCAGAGCACTATCCGGAGGTGCTGCTCATGCTTCTCCTGACTGCGGGAGTATGTCAAAATGTCATCAATAAACACAATCACAAAGAATCCAGGTTAGGTTTGAACACTCAGTTCATCAAGTCCATAAATGTTGCAGGGGCATTGGTCAAACCAAAAGATACCACTAGAAACTCATAGTACCTATAGCTCATCCGAAAAGTTGTCTTAGGGACATCGGATGCCCTAATCTTCAACTGATGGTAGCCAGATCTCTAATCAATCTTTGAAAACACCTTGGAACCCTGAAGCTGATAAGACAAATCATCAATCCTCGGCAACAGATACTTTTTCTTGATGGTGACTTTGTTCAACTGCCGATAATCTATACACATTCTTATAGATCCATCCTTTTTCTTCACGAACAAAATTAGCGCACTCCAGGGCGAGATACTAGGTCTAATGAAGCCCTTATCAAGCAAATCTTGCAATTGTTCCTTCAATTCTTTCAACTCTGGTGGGCCATTCGGTATGGAGGAATAGAAATGGGTTGAGTTCCCGGAGCCACATCAATGCAAAATTCAATATCCTTGTCGGGTGGCATCCCAGGTAGGTCTGCAGGAAACACCTCGGGAAACTCACGAACAACAGGCACTGAATCCATAGAAGAAACATCAGCACTAGAATCACAAACATGAGCCAAATAGGCCAAAACCCCTTCTCGACCATGCGCCAAGCCTTCATATAAGAAAAAACTCTGCTGGAAGAGTAGGCATGAGTCCCTCTCCACTCTAATCGAGGAAACCCCGAGAAGGCTAATGTCACTATCTTGGAGTGATAGTCCAAGATAACGTAATAAGGTGACAGTCAATCCATGCCCAATATGACATCGAAATCAACCATATCAAGGAGAAAAAGGTCTACGTTGGTCTCAAGACCCCCAATAACGACCACACATGAGTGATATACACGATCTATGATAATAGCATCCCCCACGGGCGTGGACACATATACAGGGGCACTCAAAGAATCACGGGGCACAACCAGCTATGAAGCAAAATAAGATGACACATATGAGTAATTAGACCCTGGATGAAACATAACTGAAGCATCTCTATTGCAAAATGAAATAATACATGTGATAACAGCATCGGAGGACTCCACCTCAGGTCTGGCTGGAAATGCATAACATCAGGGCTAGGCCCCACCACCTTGAACCATGTCTCTAGGACGACCTCTGACTGGCGGCCTCCACCTCTAGCGGCCTGACCTTCACCTCTAACAATCTGGCCCCTACCTATGGCTACCTGAACCCTACCCCTGGCTGGCTGGGTAGGTGGTACGGCAGCTAGTGTCGGAACTATGGCATGAGAACCCTGGTACTATGATATGCTCGACGCACGAGGGCAATACCTAGTAATGTACCTCGAGTCACCACAAATATAACATGACTTCGGCTGCTGAGACTGTTGGCCGGAAAACTGACCATGTCGACCTGAATAACCACCTTGATAACTCTGAAGAGGACGTACACTAATAGGAGCTGGCTAATCAGAATAAGGCATGTAAGGGCCACGACTACCTAGGGCACCATGGAATGCCTGAAGTGCTAAATAAAATGTCCTGGAAGAACGGACTCTGCCATAAGTACCCCCGCCTCCATATGAGGCACCATTAAATCCACCGGAATGGTGAGGTCTCTTGTCTGACCCCTAACCTCCCAATCCAAGAACCATCTCAACTCACCGGGCCACATTGGTTGCATCCTGGAAAGAGATCTCACTCCCCGTCTCCTTAGCCATCTGTAATCTGATAGGCTGAGCAAGACCCTCAATAAATCTACTCACCGTCTCTCTCTGTGGGGAGAAAAAGAACAGCATGACGAGCCAAATCCATGAAACGAGTCTCATACTGAGTAACAATCATGCTGCCCTGCTGGAGACACTCGAACTGACGACGACGCTCCTCTCTAGTAGTGATAGGCAGAAACTTCTCCAAGAAGAGATGTGAGAACTGATCCCAAGTAAGAGCAGGCGACCCAGCTGGTCTAGTCAACAAATACTCTCACCACCATTTTTTGGCAGAACCGGTCATCTGGAAAGTAGCAAAGTCGACCCCATTGGTCTCTAATATACCGATGTTCCGAAGAACCTCATTGTTTAACCAAAGAATTAGATCCTTTGACTAAAGCTATTTCTAGGATGAACATGGGTTACTGATAATCAAGGAAATAGAGAAAAATGAATAATAGACAATAGTGCAGAAATATAGAAAAGCGAAGTAAATTGTATTCGAGAATCAGATGTCTTTACAAGCTGTATTCCCCTCTCTTATATAGGAGATTCCTTTATATAACATACAAATCTTGCTATGGTTTCTCATTAATGATTAATTATGAAATTAATGAGGCGTTACAAAGGATAACGGTAATTGAAGTACAGTTACATAACGTTCGAGTAATCAATTAGGGTTCTTGAATCTGCCTGTATCTTTGTTTAGATTCATTCTGATCATGCCTCTTCCTTGTTTTGATCAGGTTGAGTTTCCCGTGGCTGATAAGCTCGAGGGTTTATTTAATCATGCCTCTTTGTTCTGTACCTCTTCAAAGAATCACATCCAGTTGTCGTGTTCTCCTGTGTCCACGTAACTGGCTGAGTTGTCAAAAGCTGGCTTACGTGTGAAACTCTTTTTTACCAATACAGATAGTCCCCCCCACTTTTTATATATTTTTTTATTAATATTTCTCTGCACCATAGGCGTCATTTGTCGCTTCCATTTAATGCTCATACCACGTATCCTTTTCGGATTGGTTCTTCGTTTACTCGGCACCTTTTAGGGCTTTTTGTGGCCGTGTCAGCCCCGAAGTGACATCTTCAATTATGACATTTCTTCATTATTTTTCTTTTTTTTCCATGTTTGACGATTGTCCTCAAGTATAAATACCTTTCTTATTTTCTTTGCTTCCACGAAACACTTTCTAACTTTGTCTTTTGTAAAGAACTTTCTTCTTGCCTTTGTAAACATGTCTTCTTCAAACCAACCTCAGGGAGTAATAGATATTGAAAATTTAACGCCATCTTCTGCTCCGACTAGGAGTCAGAGGGGTGGTAGACTTAGAAGTCTAGGATCCACTCCTTCGAGGGGCTCCTCTTATTCTCAGATAGTTCCCTCTCCTTCCACTAGATCTCTAGTTTCTCCGAGGTTTAGGGTTTCTCGGTGTTTGTCTAGAGGTAGAGATGAACGCCTTTGTGAACCTGGAGTTGATGAAATTGTCCTTGCTGAGTTTGTCTTTGCTAGAGATAATCAAGTTCTTGTAGACCAATCTTCTTCCCTTGAGAGTGTCGAAAGGTATCCAACCCTTATAACTGAGGGTCAGATTTCCCTTGTTCGTAGGGAGTGTTTTTGGAGGCCTGATTTCCTTTTCTACATTCCGAATAGTAATCAAAGAATAACGTCTGACAAGACGGGATATTCTTTTGTTTATACGTACCCTTTCACTCTAGGGTTTACACCCTCATTGACCCAGTCATAATTGAATTCTGCCATTTTTTCAATATCTTCTTAGGACAAGTTGGTCCGCTTGTGTGGCGAGTTGTCGCATGTCTTAGGAGTTTAGCTTCTTTAGCCTCGGTTCCTTTTACTTTCAACCATCTTANCTCTGGTAACCCTTGGAGATGATAAGGATATGGGTTGGTACCTCCGGTATGTTGTTGTACCCACTGTTGGTTTAGTGGGTAAAGAAAATCTTCCCTTCCTTGAGCAGTGGAATCGCGCACGTGAGTATGTTTTAGCTCACATCTATTTAATTTTCCTCGTTCTGACTTGAGATGTTTTATTAACACCGTATCTATTTCTTCTTCTCTCAACAATCATAGATACTGTTGAGAATGTCTCCGGTATCCGTGATTGGGTATAAAAATTATTGTCTGTTTCTCCTTTAGAAGAGAGATCTTAGAAGTACCTCGCTGGGAGGTATGGTTGGCATGTAAAGACCCACGGTAAGTGAAGCTCTTGTTCTTGCTTCTTTCCTTACTCGAGTCTCTTCTTTCTTTGTCGCTTAACTTTTTCCCTTTTAATAGGGTTCTCTGCTCGTGGGGTGTCTGCTTCATCTATCCCAAAGATGTCTTTGGCTCAGGCCCAAGAAATTATTGTTGGTTCATCTTCCTCGAAGAGGAAGATTGGTGAGTCTCCTTCCGTAGAAGAAGAAGAAGAAGAAGAAGAAGAAGAAGAAGAAGAAGAAGGTGATTTAGTACACATGCCACGGAGAAGGCGGGTGGTTTCAGATGATGAGTTTAAACCATTGACCTTGCCTTCCGTGTTTGTGGTTGAGCCCTCTACCCTTGAAGATGTTTCACATTCCCCTATTCATAAGTCTATGGATTGCATGTTCCATGAAGGTTTTCACCTTGCTCCTGACGATGTCCCTTTGGCTGTTGTCTTTCCTACTTCTTTAAGAGAAGTTGTCTCATCTGCTCCTTTGGCTATTACGGCTTCTGCTGTTGCTTTGCCCGTAGCTTCCTCATCTCTTCAACCTCCGTGTCTGCTGCATTGCACGTGGATTCTCTAGCTCCTCAACCCTCCGTGCCTATTGCTACTTTATCTCTGCCTGCTTCCATGCCTTCCGCTAGGGAAGTAGGGTCTTCCAGCAGAGAGATGCGGCAGGTGGTAATAGAGGTTCCAGCTGAGGGGAATATTTTCAAGAAAATGGGTGAGCCCGAAGTGTGGCCCAAGCCCTTGATAGGTCCCACTGAGAAAGCCAATCTAACCAGCCATAGTGCTCTTACATGGGCCAATGAAGTTGTGCATACCTCTTTGAAGGTATGATACATGTTCTCCTCTTTCATTTTCGTACATGAAATTTACCATATTTGATTGGTTTTATTTCTTGTAGATTAATCTTATAGGCATGGAGCTCATGAAGAGGATCTCAAATACGGATCAGGAGACAAAAGAGTTGCAGGCCGATGCTGATAATTGGAAAGCACAGTACGATAGCGTAAGAATTGACATGGATGCCTTAGAAGAGGAAATGAGTACCTTGAAGCAGCAGATGAGGCTCATGGCGTCAGAACTGGCAGTAGAAAAGGCTTCTTCCAGTTAGGCTGATAAAGACAAGAGTGTTCTGGAGTCCTCATTTGCTGAGCAGCTGTCCCGTGCCTCAAAGGAGATTAGAGACTTGAAATATTTGTTAGGGCAGAAGGAGGAATACTCAGGCGAGCTTGTGAAATCGCTCACTCGGACTAAAGAGGACCTTCGTAAGGCTTTAGATAAAGCTCAAACTCTGGAGGAGTTGATTGTACCGTTAAGGGCTGCCCATGAAGATGCGAAAGCGAAAAAGGTCGGATTGAGAGCTGAGCTTCAAGTATGGGCAAGGGATTATGAGGATCTTGAAGAGGTGGCTGTTGTCGATGTGAGCTGGGCATATACGAATTCATGCCTTGACACATTGAAGGCAATGAGTCAAGAGGGTTTCGACCTTAGTGCTGAAATAGCTAAAACTAAGGAAGCCACGGAGACGGCTCAACAATGTCATAACCTTTCTTCACCTGATGGTGAGACTCCAGCCGCTCATGCCTCTTCATCCTTAGTTGCTCCCGCTCCTTCTGCCAATGAAGTTAACCCCCATCCTGAAGAAGTTTAGTTGGTTCACCCCTCTTTTTTTTCCTGTCTCAATTGATGGTTACCCCCAGTCCCATCGGGGGTAAATTTGGATTTCTTTAAAGAAATGACAACTTAGGGGCACCGCAATGTATATAAAATATTTATACGGCTAAGTTAATACTTAGTTTTTTGTTAGCCGTTTTAATATATTAATTTTAGTATGACTTTTGTTGAGTTTCTGCTTCACTCTTTAAGTCTTTTACATGCTTCATTTTTCGAGGTTTTAGTTTTACCTCTGAGTTTTGCATGTAGAATGCTTTAGATTACTCGTACCTTTTTGTAATAGGTACGGCGTCATATTAAATGTGTGCCTTTTTGTAGTAGGCATAATTTATGGAAGAGGGCCCTTTATAATTTACATGAAAAAGACGTCTCAACTTCATGATAATGTAATAGAGTGATATGAATTTTACACATGTTTAAGAATGTTTCCAAGGAAAGTTTTTTGTTTGAACTTCCATGACATTTTACATGTGGTTGATTATCGTCTAAAACTCATGTTGCAACTGTTTATGTTTAACATATTTGATATATTCTTGTATTTCGTAACTGTTTTCATAGGTAACAGTTTTTCGATATTAATACAAGGGAACAATTATTTTTTACTAGTAACAGTTTTTATAAAGATTGGGATTTTTACCCGCAACTGTTTTCGTTGGAAACAGTTTTCTAATAAGTACAAGGGAAATTTTTTCTTATTCGTAACTATTTTTATTTGATAAAAGTTTTCTGAACAAATACAAGGGTTTAGATCTTTCATCCATAACTGTTTTATTTTATAACAGTTTTTTGAATGAGTATACTAATGATGATCTTTTACCCGTAACTATTTTTGTTACAACAGCTTTGAATAAGTATAAAATGTACATTTCTTTCTCGTGACTAATATTATTCCTTTCAACCTGAACATATTCGAAGGCTTTGACTTTTTGCATTAGGCTTTGTATTTGGATGACTCTTTTGATCTCTTTCGATTATGCTCGTATCACTTGTCTCGTTGAGTAGATGGGTCTTCAGGCTCAAACTTTTGACTTTCTGATAGTCTTCTTTTCGTCGTCTTAGCCTTCCATACTGTATAGTCCCCAAGTGTTTGAGCTTTGAAGAATGAGATCTCGAGCACTTGATAATTCCTTCCTTGTGGTCCTTTTCCTGAAAAGGAAAAACATTCCGGACTCGAAGGTATATAGTTTTTTAGATGATGATTGCTTAACCCTTTAAAACGCCCATCAGAAAGTGTAACCCTAGACCGGGAATTATGTTATTTCCTCGCGTCTTTGAAGGTCTAATATCATCATCTGGTGATGAGTTAGCTTTATGCCTATCATCTAAAAAAGTTAGTAAAATTCCTGTTTATGCATATCTTAAAGGATATGAAGTCACAACGGTGATTGGGTGGCATTGAAAATATGGCCGTAATTTTCTAGATGCTATTATTTAAGCTAAGGCTAACTTTTCCAGATGTGGATATCTAGTCTCAGCATCTAGCAAAGTTTACTTACATAATATATAGGTGATTTTTTACCTTTTTCTTCTCTTACCAGTACTGCACTTACAGCAATTTCTGAGACAGTCAGGTAGATGTACAATCTTTCCCCTTCTTTTGGCTTTGAAAGCAACTGTGGTTTCGATAGATAAATCTTCAGATTCTTGAGGGCTTGCTGATATTCTTTAGTCCATTCGAATTGATTCTGCTTTTTGAGAACTGAGAAGAATTTAAAACTTTTTTCGAAAGACTTAGACATAAATCTTCCCAAAGCTGCTATTCTCCCTGTTAGTCTTTGAACTTCCTTTTTATTTGTTAAAATATCAGGTATTTCTTCTATAGCTTTAATTTTAGCGGGATTTACCTCTATTCCTTTGTTCGATGCAAGGAAACCCAAAAATTTATCTGATTGCACTCCAAAAGCGCATTTCTCTGGATTTAACTTCATATTATACCTGCGTAAAATATCAAAAGCAATAGAGAGATGCTGGAAATGGTCTTGTGCTTGTGTTTATTTTACCAACATATCATAAATATAGACTTCCATCGTCTTTCCAAGATGTTCTTGGAACATTTTAGTCACTAACCTTTGATACGTGGCTCCAGCATTTTTCAAGCCAAATGGCATAACTTTATAACAGTAAGTCCCCCTGTTTGTAATGAAGGAAGTTTTTTCCTCATCTGAGGGATCCATTTTAATCTGATTATAACCATAATATGCATCTAAGAAGCTTAATAATTCATGACATGCTGTGGCATCAATCATTTGATCTATATGTGGCAATGTGAATGAATCTTTGGGGCATGCTTTATTTAAGTCAGTATAAACTACGCATACTCTCTATTTACCATTCTTTTTAGGCACCACCACGGTGTTTGCTATCCAGTTAGGGTACGTTACCTCTCGTATCGAACCAATCTTCAAGAGTTTCTGTACCTCTTCGTCGATCACTTGGTTCTTGAATGGTCCTTGCTTTCTTTTCTTCTGCTTAATAGGCACGAAGGATAGATCTTCACTTAGTTTATGAGTCATCACTTCTGGTGGGATGCCTGTCATATCTGAGTGGAACCATGCAAAGCAGTCTGTGTTAGCCTTGAAATAATCAATTAACTTACGTATTCTACCAAGGCCCAGCCTCGTGCCTATATACACTTTTTGTTCAGACAATGGAACAGCTTCGAGCTCTTCCGTAGTTGTTTTGATGTGCTCGTCTTCCTCTGGTTCGTGAATGACGTCCGGTCTGGAATCTGCATTTGTGTGGTATAGTACACCTTCCGTGGTAACTTGATTCACATTCTCGTAAGTATTTTCTTTCATACCTGTTTCAGCAATAATACCTTCCGTACCTATTTGGGTAGTAATTACTTCCATGCCTGTTTGGACCGCATTACCTGCTTGGGAGATTCCCTTATCTGGTGATTCTTCTACCTCTATTTTCTTGTTGTAGTGTACCATAGAGTTTATATTTCTTGCGGTCTGCTGATCGCCTCTATTTTGCTGAACCCCCCATTCAGAGGGGAATTTAATTACTTGATGCAACGTGGAGGGTATTGCTTTCATGTCGTGGATCCAGGGCCTTCTCACGATTACGTTATAAGCCATGTCAGTATCGATGACTTGGAACCTGGTACTTTTGATCACCCCCTCAGCATAGGTGTTAACCTCAATTTCTCCCTTTGTTATAACCGTAAAGTTATCAAACCCTAATATGGCTCGTGCCCTTGGGATTACTTGATTCCCCAATAGCATTTCTTCCATGACTCTTAGCAAAATGATATTGACTGAACTGCCTGGATCAATCAACACTCATTTTACGTTAGTGTCATGAATTAGTAAAGATATTACCAGAGCATCATTATGAGGAAGCATTAATCTGCCGATATCTGTATCATCGAAGGTTATATTGTCCTCTTCCAGATTTTCACGAACCCGTTTTCCATGTGTAATTATGAACTTTGTGGTCGTTTTGCAGACCACTCCGTTTACTTCTTCACCTCCGTGTATCACGTTGACTGTTCGTTTTGGAGAAGGAGGCTTTGGGGGCTCCTGCCTATTCCTCATATAGGCCTGTTTACCTTTATCACTAAACAATTCTATTAAATAGTCCTGTTTCAATAAATTTTCTATTTCACATTGTAAAAATCTGCAATCCGCAGTTTTGTGCCCATGATCGTTATGGAATTCACACCAGTGATCTGGGTTCCTTCTATTTGGATTTGACTGCATCTCTTTGGGCCACTTAACCTTGTCTCCCATGTTCCTCAATATTGAGACAAGTTCAGTAGTACTCACATTAAAGGTATGATCCCCAATTCGAGTATTACCTCTAGGTCGTTCATCTCGATCTTTTCTGGATCTCGACAAGGATGAGACGATGTCTCTTCCTTGTGGTCTATAGTCTGACCTAGTGTTTTTGAACCTGGGACGAATATCTGATCACGCTTAACTATGTCTAATAAAAGACTAAGCGGGCGTTGCAAATATAATCTGGGGTATTATGCCCAGAGTCGATCCCATGGGGAATTTACGTATCAAGCAAGTTGTTAGAATACTCAACTGTCACTTGATGTTATTTAAATTATTAAAACTAAAGATTAAAACTAAAGATTAACTACGCTAAGGTGTAAACAATTGTAATAAAGATCTAAGGTTATGGTTTCCCCCGTCGGTGAATTTACTTCTCGGATACTTCATATTGTTTGATTAGTTGTCTCTATCAATCATGAACACTCTATCTACCATAAATCTCTCTCAAGTAATTATGATAATTTACTAGACGCACTCTCTCAAGTTACGCTAGCTAGATTGCATTACAGTTCACTTTAGATTGCACCCGAGGTATCGTTATCTCTAATCCAACCTCTAAACCCTCGGTTATGACTTTCATCTATACTCCGGGAGTGATGTTGTTCAAACAACTACCTAAATATGCACTCTCTCTCAAGTAGATACATAATAAATAGGCACAGCTAATTGATGGCCATTCAATTAACTACAACAAGAACGTAGTTGAACAAATAGAGATTAATCAACCAATCAGAACTATATTAATAACACAATAAGTTTATCCTCCAACGGGTTCTACCAAAACCCTAGATTAAAGAAGTTAGCTAAACAAGTTCATAAGAATAAAATCTAAAAGAACTTGCATAATTAAACTACAAAGTAATGAAGAAAATATGTACAATTCGATGTTTTCCTTCTATTCTCTTCGAATCTCCCTCTAAGTTGTGTTTTTGGGGTCTATTTATAAGTTTAGGACAAACCTAAACGTGTAGGAGACTTCTATTTCAACCGGGAAACACTTAAACTCGTCAAAACTCGAAATTGACCAGAACCATGAGACCAGGCGTTTTGGCTCTAAGGCCTGGATAAGGCCAGGCCAGGCCTGGCGTTTTGGCTCTAAGGCCTAGATAAGGCTAGGCCAGGCCTGGGGTTTTGGCTCTAAGGCCTGGATAAGGCCATACCAGGCCCAGAGTTTTGGCTCTAAGTCCTGGATAAACCAGGCCACTCATCTTCGCCTCTTGAGCGTATTTTCGACGTTTTTGCATCCATTTAGCTCGGCTTCCATCTCCAATTCATCTACACATGAAATTGAGTCCATTATGCTCATAAAAGTGTGTTTTTTTATCATTAACGCACATAAAATGTAAGGCATATAACATTTTAAACTATGAATTCTAGCCTCGCATCAATACCCTACACTTAAACATTTGCTCGTCCTCGAGCAATCAAACTACACTCATGTACACAACTTATTAAGCAAATCTCTTAACACGTTATACCAAGAATTTTTAAAACATTTCAAGCATAGAGGTGTGACATCCTCGCTTCAATATTCGACTCATATATACCATGCTTTATTCACAATCCACTCACTACTCTAACGTAGAGGTCAACAACATTACCTTTCCGTCATAAATCATGTGCCCTCACCAAATCAACGAGCTAGTTCCTCACACAATAAAATTTAAGAACACTTAGGAACTCACGATATAAAGAATTCACTCGCTCTCATAAATAATATTCATATGCCACAAAAGATGCACCATAGGCTTGCCCGTAGTGTANATCGTCAGGAAGAGTCTATTAATCTAACACAACTAAAATAGCATAGAAAGTCACAAGACAATGTCCTTACCCCACACTTAAAATTGTGCATTGTCCCCAATGCGCACGTACGCATACAAGAGGGTAAAAAGAAACTCCATGGTAGGCCAAAGGCCGAAGCAATAGCATCTCATGGGGTACTCAGACTTCTCCTAAGCCTGGTGCTTCATGCGGGTACCTCATATTTAGTTCCAACCATCTAATTTGTTGTTGCATCCTTCCAGTGGCTTGTGTTCCATGCTCCTAACAAAATAAAAAGAATTGACACTACAAAATAATACAATTAGAAAAATACACTAAAACAACAGTAAAATAAAATAAAGTAAATAAAGCAGTACAGCTGGGTTGCCTCCCAACAAGCGCTTGATTTAACGTCACGGCACGACGTGAATCACTTTCTGCCTCCACTTCGAACTTATGAATTGAGGCCCCAATTTGGCATCAAGTNCATCCTGTTCCTCATTCTTTGACTGCTCAATCGGCTCAGATGACTCTATTTCCATATCCTCATCCAAGAACAATGTGGAAAAATGTTTAGAGTGAGGACCAATGCGCTCAAACACATGAACTGCAGGACTTTCCACATCCTCAACAACAATCACACTAGAGTCGATTAAAGTTGTATCCTCAACACCCCTGGCTGACTCTAGTATTACTTCTTCAACATCGGCATCCTCAAATTCTAATTGGATAGAGTGTTGGGTTTCTACTTTGGACACCTCCATTGGCACCTCAATTTCATCTCTGATGTACACTGCTCCTGGCTGCTATCCATAATGTTGGCATATTGAGCGTTAAAAGCTTCAACTAGTTGACTCGTTTGAGCCTCCAAGTTGCGAATAGTTTCATCTTGCCTTTGTACCCGCAGTTGTAACTCCTC
>ML437688.1:111336-126257 GCA_005239525.1 Nicotiana knightiana
CAACTTGAAACCTAATAATATGTACAATTACAGCTACACTTGATAATACCGTTAACTCCCCGGCAACGGCACCAAAATTTGACCACGCTCAACTATGTCTAATAAAAGACTAAGCGGGCGTTGCAAATATAATCCGGGGTATTATACCCAGAGTCGATCCCACATGGAATTTATGCATCAAGCAAGCTGTTAGAATACTCAACTGTCACTTGTTGTTATTTAAATTATTAAAACTAAAGATTAAAACTAAAGATTAACTACGCTAAGGTGTAAACAATTGTAATAAAGATCTAAGGTTATGGTTTCCCCCGTCGNCATTACAGTTCACTTTAGATTATACCCGAAGAATCGTTATCTCTAATCCAACCTCTAAACCCTCGGTTATAACTTTCATCTATACTCTGGGAGTGATGTTGTTTAAACAAATACCTAAATATGCACTCTCTCTAAAGTAGATACATAATAAATAGGCCCAGCTAATTGATGGCCATTCAATTAACTACAACAAGAACGTAGCTGAACAAATAGAGATTAATCAACTAATCAGAACTATATTAATAACACAATAAGTTTATCCTCCTACGGATTCTACCAAAACCCTAGATTAAAGAAGTTAGCTAAACAAGTTCATAAGAATAAAATCTAAAATAACTTGCATAATTAAACTACAAAGTAATGAAGAAAATCTATACAATTCGATGTTTTCCTTCTCTTCTCTTCGAATCTCCCTCTAAGTTGTGTTTTTGGGGTATATTTATAAGTTTAGGAAAAACCCTAAACGTGTAGGAGACTTCTATTTCAACCGGGAAACACTTAAACTCGTCAAAACTCGAAATTGACCAGAACCATGAGACCATGCTTTTTGGCTCTAAGGCCTGGATAAGGCCAGACCAGGCCTGGCATTTTAGCTCTAAGGCCTGGATAAAGCCAGTCCAGGCCTGGCATTTTGGCTCTAAGGCCTGAATAAGGCCAGGCCAGGCCTGGCGTTTTGGCTCTAAGGCCGGTATAAAGCCAGGCCACTCCTCTTCGCCTCTTGAGCGTATTTTCATCGTTTTTTCATCCATTTAGCTCGGCTTCCATCTCCAATTCACCTACACATGAAATTGACTCCATTATGCTCAGAAAAGTGTGTTTTGTATCATTAACGCACATAAAATGTAAGGCATATAACATGTTAAACTATGAATTCTAGCCTCGCATCAATATCACGTCCCGAAGGTCCTAAATAAGGATCGTACCTGTTCTTACCTTATCTTCTGTCTAATTCTGGACGTCCAGATCTAGAATGATCTTCATCTCTCGAATGAGCAATGATATCTTCTTCAATTCTGAGTTTAGTATTATACCTGTTATATACATCGTTCCATGTTGTAGCGGGGAATTCTCTTAGACTTTCCTTAAGTCGTCTTGTTGCTTCTGAGCTTTTATCATTTAGGTTGCTTACGAATGCCATGGCTGCCCAATTATCAGGCACCCTGGGTAACTGCATTCTTTCTCGTTGAAACCTGTATACAAAATCACGGAGTAGTTCCATGTCTCCTTGTTTTATTTTGAATATGTCTTCCATTATTTTCTCAACTTTTTGTGCACCAGACTGTGCTTTTATAAATGAATCTGCAAGCTCAACAAAAGAGTCAATAGAATTTTCAGGGAGAAGAGAATACCAGGTTAGGGCTCCTTTGGTAAGTGTTTCCCCAAATTTTTTGACAAGGACTGATTCAATATCTTATTTTGTTAAGTCGTTGCCTTTTACTCCAGTAGTGAAAGCAGTCACATGATCACGTGGGTCAGTTGTTCCACCATATTTGGGAACGTCAGGCATTTTAAATTTCTTGGGTATAGGAAAAGGTGCCAAGCTTGGCTTCCAAGGTTGTTGAGAATACCTATCAACATCAATGCCTTTGATAATAGGTTGTACTCCAGGAATTTGTTCGATGCCGATCGTTCTGCTCCTTCATTTGTTTCTGCATGGTTAGCAGTAAATTTTGTAATTCAGAGTTATTAGATATACCTGGTCTCACTTCGAGAGATTCATTAGGAGTATCTCCTCTTCCTGAGTTTGCCAACCCAGATTGAGGATTTTCCAAGGTGATGGTATTATTGGGGGTGGCGTTGGTGTTGTAGATAACGTTGCCGGTAATCCCCTCGCAAATTCTTGCAAAGCTTGGCTGACATACTCCGCAATCATTTGCTTTACACGATCTTGTTCCACCATTTGATCATTATCACCATTGTTGTTATTGAATCTTTCTGGGGATTGTTCCCTTGAACCACGTGGGGTTCCTGAAGGCGATGGAACTGGGGTTCCGTTCCTTTGCTGGTTGTTGTCGTTGGAGTTCGACATAGTTCAGAGGATATCACTTGAAAAGGAAACAAAGATTATCAGTTTTCCGGTAACAGAACCAATTTTTTTGACCAAAGAATTAGATCCTTTGACTAAAGCTATTTCTAGGATGAATACGGGTTACTGACAATCAAGGAAATAGAGAAAAATGAATAATAGACAATGTTGCAGAAATATAGAAAAGCGAAGTAAATTGTATTCGAGAATCAGATGTCTTTACAAGCTGTATTCCCCTCCCTTATATAGGAGATTCCATGATATAACGTACAACTCTTGCTATGGTTACTCATTAATGACTAATTATGACATTAATGAGGCATTACAAAGAATAACGGTAATTGGAGTACGGTTACATAACGTTCGAGTAATCAATTGTGGGTTCTTGAATCTGATCGTAACTTTGTCTAGATTCATTCTAACCGTGCCTCTTCCCTGTTTTGATCAGGTTGAGTTTCCCGTGGTTGATAAGCTCGAGGGTTTATTGAATTGTGCCTCTTTATTCCGTACCTCTTCAAAGAATCACATCAAGGAATCCTCTAAAGTGGCACCGCTGAAATGGAATGGGAAAATCTTGGTAAACCTATCCAATCTCCACAAAGCCTCAGAGGACATAGTTGTCCTATCATCGGGCAGTGCTGCAGCAACTGGCTGAACTACCCCAACTGGATGATCTGCTGGGGTCTGAAACTGGGGAGCCATCTGCTCCGGAGTGTGGGTGGCAGGAGTCTGGGCTCTTCCTCCAGCCTGAGATACGGCTGCTGCCACGGGGAATGCGCCAGTCTAGGCTACACTCTCCATAAAGCCCACTAGTTGGACCAAGGCATCCTGAAGCACCGGGGTAGAAATAAACCCCTCTAGGACCTGAGTTGTTCCCATCGAAATGGTCTGAGCTAGAGCCTCCTCATCGAGCTCTATCTGAGGCTTCGCAGCTGGAGCTGCTGCTTGGGCCCTGTGCTGAGCCCTGACCTGGCCTCTAGCATGGCCTCGGCCTCTGCCCCTTGTAGGAGCTGTTGCTGGAGGATCCGGTTACTGATCAGCGGAAGAAGCGGTACATGTTCTCGCCATCTGCGAGAGAATAAGAATAGAAGAGTTCAATCAGTATTGGGATAACAAGAATCGCACGATAGAGTTGAATAAAAGTGAACTTGTTCCTAACTTTATAGACTCTGGGAGATAAGTACAGACGTCTCAGTAATGATCTCGTAGACTCTACTAAGCTTGTCCGTGAATTATGAGACCTAGGCAACCTAGTGCTCTGATACCAACTTGTCACTCCACCGGGACCGTGATGGTGCCTAACATTGCACTTTCTAGGCAAGCCAACATTAGAAGATAACAACATAATAATCTTACAAAATAATTAGAACCACTACAACTCAAGACATAATAATTAAAGTAAGAAATGAAACTTTCATAGTAATACTACGCATTTGAAAACTGTATGTCTAGCTACCCAGGATCTGGAGTCACAACTCACGAACTACTAATTACAAGTATTTGACTAAAAGAAAAATGTAAAACTATTTGTGAACTAAATAAACAATGAATGAATATAAAATAAGGGACTCCAGGAATCTACAGACGTCAGCAAATCTACCTGGGGTCTCCTGCGGTGAAGTCAGCTACGAATAAGAATCAGCACGGACCTATACCTGGATCTGCACAGAAAGTGCAGAGTGCAGTATCAGTACAACCAACCCCATGTACAGGTAAGTGTCGAGCCAAACCTCGGTGAAGTAGTGACGAGGCTAGGACAAGACACCACATAAAACATGAACAATATAATCATGCTAATGGCAACAACGGTAAACATAGAAATAAAGCAGAAATAATGGGATGGGGACATGTACGATGATGTGAAAATACAAAAAAGATAAAGAGGTAAAACATCTATAGATAGATTGTCATAGCTCTAAATATTATTACTCCTCTAAAGGGAGGAATATGGAATGATGTGGCATTAAGTCAAAACTAAGTGGTTCTAGTAGCTATGGAATGGTAAAGGAAGAACGCAATAAAAATAAGAAAGGGATGAGATTGCACTTATTCAAAGCCTACAGATAGGCTACAATCACAGTATATTATGCAAACACGATGTCAAGGAGAGGAAGTGATGGGTTCCTGCCTCGGAAGTTATGGATAGATAAGGAGCCAGTGTGAGAGGTAAGTTAAGACAAAGAAAATGACCCAAGAAAGATTGCGAAATATTGATATGGGAATGGGCCAACGAGTAGTTAGTATTTGATTCAGGATGGGCCTAGTTATGGATAGACAAGAAGATACAAACAAATCAACAAATCGTGCAAGATAAACATAGTGAACCCCAACGTGGGGAATTCAGTCTCATAGATATGACATTGTAATACTTGAGAAATATTCAGATAGGAGTCGGGGTAGTTAAAGGTACCGTATGAGTGTTATGGAAATAAAAGAGAGTGCCACTAGGAAGACAGTCAAAATATCAGTTCAGAAGCAAACTTACAAGCACATGAGTGTGGAGGTAAATAAATAAGGATAAATGTAGGTGAGTACGAACACCAAAAATTCTATCGGGAATATAATGTAATGCGTTTGCAACTTTACAAGAGTCAAAGGATCTTTGCTAAATACTACAATGAAAGACTAACTAAGGAATTATGGAATAAGGCATAAACCTAATCTCAATGACCTAAGGAGGAAGTGGTCTTATAACAACAGTCGCACAACAACATTGTATGCACTCCATAAGAAAATGGCATCTACCGTGGCTAATGAACGGAAGTAAAATCCGAAGTAATATTCAAGATCATATGAGTTGTATGGAATTCCAATATGTGCGGGCACTAAGTTAATCTAAGTATGCACACAACAAGGGGGCAGAAAGACCAGGAAAAGTAATTGCTTACATTTAAAGAAATCTGAGAAGGAACGAAAATAATTATTCGATTAATGACCCAGGGTACGTTATGGATGCACTTAAGAGTGCGGAGTTTTATACATGCAGCATATATGATGACAATCATATAGACATAAAATACTCCGGTATAAGTTAAAAAAAAAAAAGAATTGAGCCCAGGGCATAGACAAAGGGTTTAATTGTTAGAGATTGAATCATGGATATTCCATAGTGTCCATGAAGGGCTAAAGTAATAACTAATACCATCAGCCGCAGATCAGAAGATAGCTTAAGCCTACATAAAGTTTGATCAGAGGAAAGAGGAAACTAAAGAGTTACATCAACTAAGTAAATCATGAGTTTGATTATTGGACCCATGAAATTATGGACATCGTGATTGAGAACATTGTAGAATCACTTTTAATATCAGAGGTGCAATAGAGATAGTACAGTAGCCATTTTATAACAGCTTTACGATAAAGTCAGTTAGAAGAGTACCAGCCTCATAAGAAGTTGGTGCAAAGCTCTCACCAAATCATGTACAGAGGTGCAAGTATCATAATAGAAATTCAAGTTGTGGATGTGAATTAAACCTATGTGGAAGGGAGGTCACGAAAGAGACAAAAGATGTGATGCGAGACTTTAAGCTAAGGAAGGTAAAGGTGAACATGTACGAGATACTCAAATGTAGAAGGTCGTGAATGGTCCATATTTCGGATAAAAGGCTAGAAGCTTAGGGAATTCAGTATCCAGGAATGATAGCGGCATCGTCAGTAGCATATCTTCTAGTCTATGGTTTTTAGGTACCGGGAGATCTATCCAAGAGAGTAAAGAAGAGTTAGAGACGATGTGATGTCTCGCTTGATGTTCCAAAATCACATAAGGAAATTTGTGGTGCAAACAAGTTGAAGGAAGGTTGCGAGTAGTATAATTGAATATGTGTAGGTAGCAAGCTAAAGTACGGTAAGGCGTCAAGGTTTTAGAAAGACGGGAGTAAGGCTAAGAAATGGCGAGTGAGAAGGTGATGAGAATGGATAAAGTCCTTAGGGATTAAGCCCATAAAAACAAGAGAGCTGATGGTTTCTCTAAATTATACAAAGCACACTATAGCCTGAATGAACTCAAACGAGTCTAATACCAATGGCATTTAGAAGAGATGGAATGCTACCATGATAGTCCAATGAGGGTGTAATTGTGATAGATAAAGGATGACGTTTTAGTGTTCGATTGATTAATGATTTGAAGAGGATTTCATGAATTGTACGAGATTAAAATACCCACATAAGTGAACTGTATTGGGATGCTATAAGATACGATTATTGAAGTACAATATCGGCTAAGTGGATCAGGAAAATCACTTCAAATATTCCTCGACGCAACGTAAGCCCTAGTGGCAAGGTATTAAGTAAGAAGTTTCATGTTATCAGTGGTATATTGTAGATCAATATTGAGGTGAATCAACAATGGATGAACAAAATTCACAAAGTATGAGATGAGATTAGGTCGTCATTCTTAAAATGAACAATAATGAAAAAGCATTAAAGGACTTAGATTTATACATATGGGATAAGCAACGAAAGTAACCTGGAGTTCTGTAGAAGACCTCAGTAATAATAAATTGAAGTAAGAGTCATGGTATAGTATGACCCACCTAGATGCAGTAAAATTATATGAATGGATAATCGGGTCTATGAAATAAGATATAGCAATATTTGTAAGTTCAACAAAGTGTCAAGCAAAGGACTTCAATATACCTATAAATTCCAAAGGAGGCATCTTTTCAAGCTCTGTATATTCTTACAAAGTGATGCCTAATGATTTGCTAAAAACTGGAGGAAAAAGAAGAGAAGAGTCGCATAGGCGCACATACAAGGATAAAATCGTACATGTTGCATGACTGAAGGTAGCAAGAGTTACGAGATTAGAAGAATTCTGACCACAGACCGTGGTGTGAGAAAGAGGCCTAAAGGAGGGAATGCCCTGGCCTTTGGATTTTATTCAAAGAACAGTTACCTAAATGGCAAAAAGACTATTAAAGTATTCGTAAGAGCTACGGGTTATGAGAACAATAAGTGCATCAGTCAACATTCAGGGACGAATGTTGCAAAGGGGGGAATATTGTTAAACCCCATATTTCGTACCTAAAAGTACGTCATAAGTAAATTGATGAAAGCTCGGAAATGAGATATTACATCTCGTATTTTTTGTACGTTAAAGTTTTGTCTTAAGTTAATCGATGTAGGTTCGGGAATGAGATTATATTGAGATTATAAGCATTATGCTATTTCAAACAAGTGATGACTAAATTCGTGAAGGTGAGGGTAAGAAAATAAAAAAAAAACGATTTCGTCGAAGTTTGACATTTTGGGATAAAATCGGTCCGAGCTAAAATACTCGGTAATTATGGACTAGTACCATACAAGGTACCACATGGCCATGATAGTAAGGTGTATAAGGTGTGTTAAATGTGAGTACTATTTTAAGTAATTTGAGAAAATTCTTAATTATGTGGGTAATTTGTTGATTATTGGTTAATGGGAGATTAATTAGTTAAAATTGTAACGAACCGACCGGTCGTTTTGAGCTCTACCATGTCGTTCAGCAGTTTGAGGTCATGAGCAGCTTCGTTTCCGGTATTATGAATTTTAGGTGTGGTCGGAATTGAATTTCGGGAAGTTTAGAGTTAATTTGGAAAGAAAATTCTCATTTCGGAAGCTTTAAGTTGGAGAAATTGCCTAAGATTGGGATTCGGAGTAAATGACCTCGGAATCAGGATCTAAAGGTTCCAGCAGGTTCGTATGATGATTTCGAACTTGGGCGTATGTCCGGATCGGGTTTTGGATAACCCGGGAGCGTTTCGGCGTATATTGTGGAAGTTATTATTTTTGGAGGATTTCATAAATTTGGGTTGGAAAGAATTTCAAAGTTATTGATGTCCGTTTGGGATTTTGAACTTGGGAATAGCTTCGTATGGTGATTTTGGAGTTGGGAGCGCGATCGGAAGTGAATTCGGATGTTCGTAGGTTATTTTGAAGTCATTTGGCTAAAGATAGAAATTTGAAGGTTTTTGACAAATCCGACCGGAAGTGGAAATTTTGATATCGGGGTTGGAATGCGATTCCGGAAGTTGGAACAGGTCCATAATGTCGAATATGACTTGTGTGCAAAATTTGGGGTCAATTAGTTGTGATTTGATAGGTTTCGGCATCGAATGTAGAAGTTGGAAATTTCAAGTTCATAAAGTTTGAATTTTAGTGCGATTCATGATTTCGACGTTGTTTGATGTGATTTGAGGCCTCAAGTCTGCATTATGTTTTGGAACAGGTTGGTGTAATTGGACCGGGTCCCGGAGGCCTCGGGTGGATTCCAGGTGGTTACGGATCAAGTTTGGAGTTTGAAGAAGTGCTGAGATTGCTGTCATCTAGTGTGACCGCACCTGCGAGGCTTTGGCCGCAGGTGAGTCTTTGGCGCCGCAGGTGCTTGGCTGGAGCTGAGGAAGCCGCAGGTGCGGGAGTATCGGCTCACCTGCAGGTGCGAAGGTTGGATCGCAGGTGCGGAAATAAGGCCTGGGCAGAATTTTTAAAACGGGAATTTTGACAATTCTCCTCCTATTTTCATTTGGTATGGGAGATTGTGGAGAGCTGAAGGAGGGATTTTTGTCAAGGATCACAAGGTAATTTATCACAACTCTTTTTAAGTTAAATGCATGGTCTAGGTACAGATTTGAGTATGGGAATTTGTGGAAAATATGAAATTTGAAGAAAAACCTAGAAATTTGGTAATTTGGATTCTAGCCACGAAATTGAGCATTAAAATTTGAGTAAATTGTATATTTGAGCTAGTAAGTCTATGGGTAGAGTTTATCTTCGAGAAATTTCGGAATCCGGGCACGTGGGCTCGAGGGCATTTTGGTCAATACTTCGAGCGGAGATGAGAATTTATGTAGTCTGAATTTTTACAAGTATTAGGGTATATTTTCATTGGTTTGCCCGTTATTTGGCTAGTTTTGGAGCGCTATGCATCAATTGGAGTCGTCAGAAGGGCTTGGAAGCCGGTTATGGAATTTCGGAGCGAAGTAAGTCTCCTTTCTAACTTTGAGGGGGAATTGTCCCCCATAGGTGAACTAATGAATACATGCTATTAATTGCGGGGGCTACGTGCGCACGAAGTGACAGGAGTCCGTGCGGAGCTACTAATATGCTTAGGTCCGGGTAGTCTAGGAACCACTAGCATGCCTTACTCTTTGTACTTGTGATCTTGCCAGTAATATTAGACCGCTAATAGGATCGAAATACTAATTGAATACCTAAGAAGACTAGAGTTCATTTTCTTAATCATCTAGAAAGAGAATTTATTCTTCCTTGCGCACTTGTGTTCCGCCCAGATTTGTAATATTTGAAAACCTCGTCAAACGTGGTAAATGAATTCCCAGAAATGATTTATATACTATCTTCATGTTCACCTAAAGAGAATTTTATCATTTTCTTGAGAAGCCATTTTCTTGATAAAAATGCGAATTTATTATGTGAATATGTGTACATATGAACACCTGAGTCGCAGGTATGATTTGCGAGCAGGTTAGCCTTATTATTATGTTGACCGTGTCGCATGACCGATTCGCGAGCGGGTAAAATAGATGCTTCTATGGTTCGAGCCGTTCGACCCTCGGCATTGCACAGTTTATGTTTATGTTGGTCCGGGCCTTCGACCCTCGGCATTTCCTGCGCATGATACATGCATACTATATACTACATGTGACTTGAACTGTCAAACGGTCTCGGAGATTTAAATTGTCAACTGAAATGACGAAGATTTTAAAGTGTTAAACGTGGAAGGAGTTGATATTATTTATTCCTGATTTTAATAAATTGCCTATGACATTCATGCTTAGTGTCTCACTTGATTATACTAAATTGACTTCTAGATAGTGTCTAATTCGACCTCTCGTCACTACCCCTATGAGGTTAGGCGGGATACTTACTGAGTACACGTTGTTTTCGTACCCATGCTAAACTTGCTGTGCATTTTTATTGCACAGGTACCTTCATAGCAATATGGCTGACTTGGAGACTTAGACGAGCTACATCACTCGGAGACGACCCGCGGTCGGCAGAGTCTTCCTCTATGTATTGTATTTTCATTTTTATTCCCTGTCCAATTTGTATTTCAGACAAGCTTTGTAAAATTTGTAAAATTCATAGAAATTGCTCATGTACTTGTGTCACCGGGTTCTGGGATGTGTTGGACTGTACTCTATTAAAATGGAGTATTGGACTGTTATTTTTTACTTAATGGATTTTATTTAGTTGATACGTGTTAAAGTGAAAGGTAATGATTTCAAAAATGCTAGAACAGGAAATTTAGCTTAACTATTTATTGATTGGCTTGCCTGACAGCGGTGTCAGACGCCATCACGACCTTATGGATTTTGGGTCGTGACATAAATAATGAATTAATGAGTAATTAAGATTTTGGATAACGCTTAATAAAGCCTCCCAAATGTGGCAGCCCAAGAATCTTGATTTAAGTGACTATTTGGTCACATTGCTAGATGGAATTTTAAGAGAATTGGGTGGCTAACGTAAGCTTTATTAAGTAGGGCCCACACCACTATATAAAGGGACCTTTCTAAAGCCATTCAGTGATTTTTAGGAGGTTTCATACGGATTTGCTATGTAATGCTTCAACAAAGACCATACTTTTCACTAGTAACGTGAATCATTTCAACAAGAATTCATTCGAGACTTCTTAGCGTAGTAGCAACGGGATTTTGCGATTCTAAGGGAGCACGATATAATCTTTCTCAAGAATATCATACGGATTTTCTCCTACTTCGATCCGCCGTTACGTGTTGTCGCAATCAACGGGTATTATTAGTTCAGGTATGTTAAGGCTATCCCTTCTTTCTTTTGGTATGATCTATACGAAACGAGCAAATGCAATATTTCCATAAATGACTCTATTCATATAAATACTAGAGATACTTATGTTCTCGACTCCTCATGTGTCATATTATTCTATCATATGTTCATGGGTCTCAGAAAATACGTAAGTTGATAAAGTTTATTTCATGATATTAATCGAAGGCATAATGGTCTTATGACATTCTGAGAGATTTTATTGACGTACTTCGCGCGATGTCGATATGATGATAGAATTCTTGCCCATATGTTGGGGGTGATGAATGGCTTGAAGGGAGGTCTTCTCAGGGCGTGATTTCAAGATTTCAGCATTTTAGTTCCGGTAGAGGAAAGACATTTGGACTATAAATGGTCAGGTTTTTGATTGATAGAGCAGTAAGACTTGGTGTTTTCAAGTGAGGTGGGATATGCACCTTTGATGTGATGTCGTCATCACTGATTGAATGGAATATGTTAATTTTGTCGGTGCTATGGTTTCTTCGATTGATTCGGGTCAGAGTATTGTGAAGAAGTATTAAAGAAGCGGCTTTCAGAGACCGTGAGGTGCGGTGGTTCAGTATTGGATAAGTGTTGATAATGAAGGCAGCTCGAGATAGATGATCTTCGGGGAGTTTGAAGTCGTGGCGAACTGCTGGATTAAGAACTACAGAGAATGATATTGAATAGAGGCAACAATTGGGTAGCATACGATGAAGGAAGATATGTGAAAAGTGCTAGGCGGTGGTTCCCTTTCTAAAAGGCCAGGTGTAAGGAACGGAAGTCAGGTAGTTGTTTCAAGGAATGATTTTAACAAGTGGGAGAGTGGAAGCGTAGCACATGAGTTCAGTGGTAAGACAACTGCTTATCTTGAGAGGAAGTTTGAGAGTTTTAGTGGATGGTGATTGGGTCCACGAGCTTAAGTTGAAATGTGGGTTATTTCGGCGGAAGTTTGGATACAACAGGGAGGATTTGTTAGGAATGAAGAAGGACGCAATGTGGCGGTGAATTTGAAGATGTTGTAGCACATTTAGTAGATGTCCATGAGGAGCGGACGGACTGGTAAAGTTGGTGAATGAGAGCAGAGGATGGGGTATTGATGTTGCAGAGAGTGTGCATTTCAGCGTCGTTGGAATGTGTCAGTTGGTGATTTCCACGGGTGGGTTATCTCATGTGAGTAGGTTAGCGGTTGCATGGTTGGCAAGTTTCTATGAGGGATTCTAGTGGCTATTCGGTAGGAGGTAGAATGTGTGAATGGTGCTAGAGAATTTGAGTATTTAGGGAATGCTGATAGGGGAATTCGGAAGAATTGGACGATTGGTTAAGCAAAATCATGCTAACAAAGGAGAAAGGATCTCATCAGGGTCTAGAGTGGTGCAAGGAGTACCTTCGGGCTAAGTAAGGGAGTCCCACCACCTGCAATTGGGTTGTAGGATTGTGTTCTCATGGGGTGGCAGATTGTCGGTGTAATGGAAAGTTATTGCAGCTAAGGGAAAGGAGTAAAATGGTGATTGTGCGTGGGATTTGACGAATGTGTGCAAAAGTTGGCCCTATTGGACCAGGTTAGGCTTTGGAGGATTCAGAATTTATACTTAATGCATGGGCGAGTTGTAAGGGTAGTGACTCAGTCACGTACTTCATTGAGAGGATGTTCATGCACTAAAAAAGCCTTGGAGTTGATCGTATTCGAAGCCAGCCAGAGTGAGTGACTCTCAATAGCGGTCCTAGCAAACTCGAAGGTTAAGAATGTGGTGTTTAAGGGTTTCAGGCAGCAGTATGATTAAGAATTGAGCTTTTGCAGTATAATTTGTGAGAAAGGGAAAATGGTTGGAGTGTTCTATGATATTTTTCAACGTGCAGGATAGTGTTGGGGGAGTGAGAGAAGTAAACTCCGGGGTGTAGAAAGATTATCAGAAGGGTATGAGACGGTTTGTGGGATTGAGATAGCATGGTCTCGTGAGTCAAGTCCACTCGGGATGAGTAAGGATTGAGTTTGTTGTGAGTTGAATGGGGTTATTATTGTTTATGAGGCGATTAAGGATGATTAAAAGAAGATAGATTGGTTAGCCATGGTTGGAATGGCACATGTACGACACTGATCAGTTCCTTCAATGTGGTTAAGTTATGCATGTGGTTTGTGCCGGCGTGTGCGAGGCTTGTCGGCCTCCGTAATGGATTTATTTTGGAAGCATTCAAGTATTATGGCTTGTCAGGTGTAGGCGGATCCCGGAAGGATCATGGGGGTATAGACTATTCCCTGAGGATTTGCCTGTTTTGTGATTATGAGAATTCACTCGTGTGGTGTTATGGTTCTCTTGAATTGAGGTGGGAAAAGAAAAAAAAAGGTTTCTATATGATGGGGTGTTCACCCTATTAGTGGTTCAAGAGTTATGATGGAATTCCTGCGCTATCTCATATTAGCATGCAGGTGTAGTAAGTATTATGTAATTGGAAGTAAGGATCAAGATTGCGGTTCGGTGTTGGCAAGGATGTCATGAGCTCGGGCGAGCAAGAAAAAGGGATTTGAAAGTTCAGAGTAGGCTGGTGTTTTCTTCAGTGTCACCTGAGATCGATATTCGATGAACGAGGTTTGTACCCTGGTCATGGGTTCTTGATGTGTTTTGCAGTGTTAGTGTGGTCGGTGGTATGGATGTGCAGACTTGTTACCTCGTGGAGGCGTGGGAGCATGACCACGGGAAAATTGTATAAGTGTAACATGTAGTCACCTGATTGATTGAAGATTTAGACCAAGTATAAGGAAGTGCAATATTTCTTGTTTGAAAATTTATGTCAGGAAGGCGTTCAGTCCAGCTGGTTAAGGATTGTGGGGTGTTGTCCCGGCTATGATGGTTGTTCTTTTGTTCTTGCGTATCATGAGAGGAAGTAGGTTATTTTGGACCCAGGTAAGGCTATCAACCTAGTTCATTGCGAGCAGAATCGTCTTGAAGTGTATGAATGGATTTAAACAAGATTATGGGCTTCATGCGAGTAAGATGTGTTCATTTCAGTATAGCACTCCTCAAGGAGGGGTGTTGGATTATCAGGTGTTGTTCAGTCTTTCATCAAATTCATGTGATATTACGAGTGTGCCGTATGAGTTGTGAAACGGCTTGATAATTTCTTATGTGTTGAGATTCCGCGTAGTGATGATGTTATGTGAGCAGGATGGCTCTTGAGATCCAGATTATATATTGCGCCTCAGCTGTGCTTGAGTTTTGTAGCATATAGTTCTATCAGTCTCCCCAAAATGGTATTCTGCACTTAGCGTGCTTGTGACCGGTATTCAGTAATTTGTAATAGTGAGCAATTCAGCTCCGTGTATATCTCCTTATGTGAACTTTATGATTTGGATCGGGTTGCACGCTGCAACAGTGTGATGATGATTACAGTTCCCTATATCTATATTTCTTATGTTATACTTCCTATTTTTGGAGGAAAGTCCATATTAGTTTCGTGAGTTGAGTAGTCCCTTCCTGAGTCATTTCCTTATGTATCATGTTTGAATTGTGGCCTATTGGCGCATTGTGTCATGTGAGACTATTGGTCATGTCTGGGGTGATTAGTTGTCTGAGCAGTTCATATTGGGTAAGACGAGATTTATAAATCTGGGATTGGTGTGATAAGATTATGTGAAGTATATTACAGGACAATTACTAGTATTTGGTTAGTAAAGAGGTGATGATTTTAGTCAAAAATGAGAGATTCAATATTTGGTTAACTCTGCAGTTGGTTAGAATTTCTGCACATCTCCTCTATGTGGTGGTATCGTCAGCATTATATATATATATATATATATATATATAAT
>ML437688.1:126911-143023 GCA_005239525.1 Nicotiana knightiana
TATATATATATATATATATCATAAGGTGCATTGGGAGCATCAGAGTGGTGGAATTTTGGCTATTAAGGTTCGGGGAAATGTCATTGTGATTGGATGATGAAATATGCGGTGTATGGCTCTAAATTCACCAAAAGAATGCAGTCATGTTTTGGTACCTCGTGTGGTAGTTGATACGGTGATTATATATTGGAAATAGGTCTGGCAGAGAAATTTCAGGTGTTGGAACTGGGTTCTGAGCTTATTGTATGGATAAAAGAGGATATCTTCAGGTTTGATCAAGCTAATGTGCTTAATTGGGTTGTGGTAGCACGGGCAGGTGCACGAGGTATTAAACTGTGATTTCAGATAACTCCAGAGCAGTTCTTAGCACGTTCGAGGACGAGCGTCTGTTTAAGTGGGGGAAAATGTAACGACCCGACGGGTCGTTTTGAGCTCTAGCGTGTCGTTCAGTAGTTTGAGGTCATGAGCAGCTCCGTTTCCGGTATTATGATTTGTGGTGTGGTCGGAATTGAATTTTGAGAAGTTTAGAGTTAATTTAGAAAGAAAATTTTCATTTCGGAAGCCTTAAGTTGGAGAAATTGACTAAGATTGGGATTCTGAGTAAACGGCCTCGAAATCAGGATCTGAAGGTTCCAGCATGTTCATATGATGATTTCGGACTTGCGCGTATGTTCGAATCGGGTTTTGGATAACCCGGGAGCATTTCGGCGTATATTGTGGAAGTTAGTATTTTAGAAGGATTTCATAAATTTGGGTTGGAAAGCATTTCAGAGTTACTGATGTCCGTTTGGGATTCCGAGCCAGGGAATAGCTTTGTATGGTAATTCTGGAGTTGGGAGCACGATTGGAAGTGAATTCGGATGTCCGTAGGTTATTTTGAAGTCATTTGGCTAAAGATAGAAATTTGAAGGTTTTTGAGAATTCCGACCGGAAGTGGAAATTTTGATATCGGGGTCGGAATGCGATTTCGGAAGTTAAAACAGGTCCGTAATGTTGAATATGACTTGTGTGCAAAATTTGGGGTCAATCGGTTGTGATTTGATAGGTTTCGGCATCGGATGTAGAAGTTGGAAATTTCAAGTTCATAAAGTTTGAATTTTAGTGAGATTCGTGATTTCGGCGTTGTTTGATGTGATTTGAGGCCTCGAGCAAGTCCGCATTATGTTTTGGAACAGGTTGGTGTAATTGGACGGGGTGCCAGGGGCCTCTGGTGGATTCTGGGTGGTTAACGAATCAAGTTTGGAGTTCGAAGAAGTGTTGAGATTTATGTCATCTGGTGTGAACGCACCTGCGAAGCTTTGGCCGCAGGTGCGGCTTTGGCGCCGTAGGTGCGAGTTTTGGTTGGAGCTGAGGAAGCCACAGGTGCGGGAGTTTGGGCGCACCTGCGGGAGCACAGGTGCGAAGGGTGGATCGCATGTGCGGAAAGGAGGCATGGGTAGAATGTTTTAAAACGGGGATTTTGACTATTCTCCTCCTATTTTCATTTGGTATGGGCGATTGTGGAGAGCTTCAAGGAGGGATTTTCATCAAGGATCACAAGGTAAATTATCCCAACTCTTTTTAAGTTAAATGCATGGTCTAGGTACAGATTTGAGTATGGGAATTTGTGGAAAATATGGAATTTTGAAGAAAAACCTAGAAATTTGGTAATTTGGATTCTAGCCACGAATTTGAGCATGAAAATTAGAGTAAATTGTATATTTGAGCTAGTAAGTCTATGGGTAGAGTCTATCTTCGAGAAATTTCGGAATCCGGGCACGTGGGCCCGAAGGCATTTTGGTCAATACTTCGAGCGGAGATGAGAATTTATGTAGTCTGAATTTTTACAAGTATTAGGGTATATTTTCATTGATTTGCCCGTTATTTGGCTAGTTTTGGAGCGCTATGCATCAATTGGAGGGGTCAGAAGGGCTTGGAAGCCGGTTATGGAATTTCGGAGCGAAGTAAGTCTCCTTTCTAACTTTGAGGGGGAATTGTCCCCCATAGGTGAACTAATGAATACATGCTATTAATTGCGGGGGATACGTGCGCACTAGGTGACGGGAGTCTGTGCATAGCTACTAACATGCTTATGTACGGGTACTCTAGGACCCACTAGCATGCCTTACTTGTTGTACTTGTGATCTAGCCAGTAATATTATACCGCTAATATGATCGAAATAGTAATTGAATACCTAAGAAGACTAGAGCTCATTTCTTAATCATCTAGAAAGAGAATTTATTCTTCCTTGCGTAATTGTGTTCTGGCCAGATTTGTAATATTTGAAAACCTCGTCAAACGTGGCAAATGAATTCCCAGAAATGATTAATATACTATCTTCATGTTCACCTAAAGAGAATTTTATCATTTTCTTGAGAAGTTGTTTTCTTGATAAAAATGCGGATTTATTATGTGAATACGTGTACATATGAGCACCTGAGTCGCAGGTATGATTCGCGAGCAGGTTAGCCTTATTATTATTATAGATGCTTCTATGGTTCGAGTCGTTCGACCCTCGGCAGTGTACAATTTATGTTTATGTTGGTCCGGGCCATCGACCCTCGGCATTTCCTGCGCATGATACATGCATACTATATACCACATGTGACTTGAACTGTCAAACGGTCTCAGAGATTCAATTGTCAACTGAAATGACGAAGATTTTAAAGTGTTAAATGTGGAAGGAATTGATATTATCTATTCCTGGTTTTAATAAATTGCCTATGACATTCATGCTTAGTGTCTCACTTGATTATACTAAATTGACTTCTAGATAGTGTCTAATTCGACCTCTCGTCACTACCCCTATGAGGTTAGGCGGGATACTTACTGAGTACACATTATTTTTGTACCCATGCTACACTTGCTATGCATTTTTATTGCACAGGTACCTTCATAGCAATATGGCTGACTCGGAGACTTAGACGAGCTGCATCACTCGAAGACGACCCGCAGTCGGCAGAGTCTTCCTCTATGTATTGTAATTTCATTTTTATTCCTTGTCCAGTTTGTATTTCGGACAAGCTTTGTTGAATTTGTAAAATTCTTAGAAATTGATCATGTACTTGTGTCACCAGGTTCTGGGATGTGTTGGAATGTACTTTATTAAAATGGAGTATTGGATTGTAACCTTTTACTTAACGGATTTTATTTAGTTGTTACGTGTTAAAGTGAAAGAAATGATTTCAAAAATGCTAGAACAAGAAATTTAGCTTAACTATTTAATGATTGTCTTGCCTGACAGCGGTGTCCGACACCATCACGACCTTATGAATTTTGGGTCGTGACATAAATAATGAATTTGTGAGTAATTAATATTTTGGATAACGCTTAATAAAGCCTCCCAAATGTGGCAGCCCAAGAACATTGATTTAAGTGACTATTTGGTCACATTGCTAGATGGCATTTTAAGAAAATTGGGTGGCTAAGGTAAGCATTATTAAGTGGGGCCCACACCACTATAAAAAGGGACCTTTCTAAAGCCATTCATTCAATTTTAGGAGGTTTCATGCGGATCTGCTATGTAATGCTTCAACAAAGACCATACTTTTCACTAGTAACGTGAATCATTTCAACAAGAATCCATCCGAGACTTCTTAACGTAGTAGCAACGGGATTTTGCGATTCTAAGGGAGCACGATATAATCTTTCTCAAGAATATCATACGGATTTTCCCCTACTTCGATCCGCCGTTATGTGTTGTCGCAATAAACGGGTGCTAAAAGGATTGTCAAGATAATCAGTTCAGGTATGTTAAGGCTATCCCTTCTTTCTTTTGGCATGATCTATACAACACAAACGAAACGAGCAAATGCAATATTTCCATAAATGACTCTATTCATATAAATACTAGAGATGCTTATGTTCTCGACTCCCCATGTGTCATATTATTCTATCATATGTTCATGGGTCTCAGAAAATAGGTAAGTTTATAAAGTTTATTTTGTGATATTAATCAAAGGCATAATGGTCATATGACATTCTGAGAGATTTTATTGACGTACTTCTCATGCATTGCATTCATTTATACATGTACATTGACCCATGACCATATGACGTTATATATGTGTATATATGTATATTATATGTATATGAGATATGGGAAAAGGTTACGGCGTTATATACATACCACCACCTGATCAGCTGGTACACGTTGATGATGTTGCCCACAATGGCCGAGATGATATGATGGGATGCCCCTAGAGGCTTGATGATGTTATTAATGCATATACCCATGCATGGTATGACATTTATACGCATATGCATGGAATTATAAGTATTAAATGATTCACAGAGTTATTCAAACTTACATGTCTGAGTCTTTTACTCCATGTTTCTATCACGTCTATTGTTTAATAATTTTCATTCCTTACATATTCGGTAACATTATTTGTATTGACGTTCCTTTTTCCCGGGGACGCTATGTTTCATGCCCGCAGGTCCTGATAGACAGGTTGAGAATCCTCCAAGTAGGCTATCAGCTCAGCAGAAAGTGTTGGTGCGCTCCATTTGCTCCGGAGTTTCTTATTTGGTCAGTACGATTAGGTCATGTATTGATTGGTATGGCGGGGCTTTGTCATGACCTTTATGGTATTTATCTACTTTTAGAGGCTTGTAGACATATGTCATGTACGTAACAGATTGCATGGCCTTATCGGCCTATGTTTAGTAGACCAGTGATCATTTTTGTCTTATAGGCCCATATGTGTTATGTATAAGTTGTTATTACATGTTTTATTCTAGTTATCCTATGGAAGCCTTTACGTCTCATTTACCTATGATAGCATGATACAAAAAGATATGTTATGTTGGTACTCGGTTGAGTAAGGTACCAGGTGCCTTTCGCGGCCTATCGGTTTGGGTCGTGACATCTACAATATAATAGGCTGAGCATGTCCGCCAATAAACCTCCTCACCCTCCCTCTCTCGGTAGAAGCAGAAGAAGAGCATGACAGGCCAAATCCACAAAACAGGTCTTGTACTGAGTAACAGTCATACTATCCTGCTGGAGACGCTCGAACTGACGATGATACTCCTCTCTCAGTGTGATAGGTAGAAACTTCTCTAGGAAGAGCTGAGAGAACTAGTACCAAGTAAGAGCAAGCGACCCAATTGGTCTGGTCAACAAATAATACCTCCGCCATTTCTTAGCGGAACCAGTCATCTGAAATGCAGTAAAGTCGACCTAATTGGTCTCCAATATACCCATGTTCTGTAGCACCTCATGAAAGCTGTCAAGATACTCCTGGGGATCCTCTGAAGTAGCACCGCTGAAGTGAACTGGAAAGAGCTTGGTGAACCTTTCCAATCTCCACAAAGCCTCAGAAGACATAGTTGATGCCGCGCCCCTTTTTCTCGCGAAAGCGGGTTTTTACATGTGACAACTCTTTTAAATGGGTGTTAAAATATAAGAGTCACCACCTAAAGATTTTAAGGTGTGTTAGGGCACCTATTGTGCAAATAAATCTATTTGACTAGTCAATGACACCAAAAATCGAGTAAGGGCTCAAGTTACCTCAAAGAGAAGGTGTTAGGCACTCCTCGAGGTCCACAACTGTGGGTCCCGGCCGAACTTAAAAGTATGTGGATTAGGCTAAGTGATCAAATAAGTGAAGAGAGTACGAACATCAAAGAATTTATTACAAAATCTTAATGCGAATATAGAGGTACAAATATTCCAATTCCACTAGAAATAAAGAAGAAAAAGGGGGAAGGGGGTCCTAAGTTTTTTAGCCTAAAGTATCATTCCGTGCAACATAAATAAAACTTCGCAACTCCCTTAGGGTTGGGAATTACTCATATTATCCAGCAGGGACAAACTATCATCTCCTGCTACCCGATTACTATGTTATTGTTGTTTTACCTAAAGCGCTCTAATTCGGTTCTAAGTCGTTCCCTACACATGCACTACTCGTACCATACCTATGGTCCAGGAGGTTTTGGACCTCTATTTAGGTGGTTATAGACCTTACCTAGGCTTCTCAAAAATTAAAATCTAAGCGACAGACAAAACACATAAGACTTCATTTAAAGGGAGTTAGAGGCTCACATTAACCTTCACACTTAGACAACAAATAAACGCAAATAGATATTCAAGTTAAGAGGTTTCAGAATTAAGAACCTCAGGCCCTATAGACATGATTTCTAGGTGACCTTGAATTAAAGCATGCGGGCAGTTTCAGATGCAAGATGTTGCTCGTAGACAGAATTATATAGTTGCTACAAGCTGATTATTGAAACCGTAGGTTTCAAGTTATTAAACATATAGGTGATATGCCTAGGTGATCTATGCATTCAAAGATAGAAAAATCTATTAGGGAAAGTCCCAGAATTATTTATGCTTTCTAGTAATAGCATGCATAAACAATAAACAGTGTTTGAGTGGTTTAACATTAACAAATTAGGGCGAGTAATTATACCCTATACGCAGGATCTCTAACGATTAGCACTTAGAGCGGATTTTATTGTCATACCTTAACCTTATAGGCATATTTTCTAGGTGAACAGTGGAAAACAGAGTAACCAGAATCCTATAGGCATAATTTCTAGTGAATGCTGATGCGAATTGAAATCAGTGACATTTATAGGCAGATTTTCTAGTAGCACGTAGCAATAAGCATAATTGCAACATTTTTTATTCATGTTTGCTAGCAGGAAGTGCGTATGTGCTTCCCCTAATGGCATGATTTCTATAGTGCACATAGTGATTGAATAGCACATATAGCAAATAAATAACTAAGTCCTATAAGCACATTATCTACCCATTTTTGTATGCAAATATTAAAATCCACCCATTCCCCGCTTTTTACTAACACCCCAATTGTTTATACAAAGTTATTACAGGCCCAATAATGAGTAAAATAGAAAATGCTGTACAAATAATGACAATAGGCCCACAGCAGGCCCTGATGAAATACCCAGCACTGTCTGGGCCTTCAGTAATTCTTACACAGCATACCTAGACCTCTAATAAGGAGCCATATTCACCACACGACCCCATAATCCATAAAGGAGCCCAAAGTCGATTCATACAACCATATTGCTAAGTATTGCACCATTTAAATTAACCAACTCAGATATACAACAGATAATAGGAGGAAAATGGTTGAGTAGGGGTAGTTTAAGTTTCAAGGAATGACTAAGGACCCAAATCCTAGTGTGTCATAGTTCACAAGGGCCTCAAATGGACCCCGAGCAGTGCTCACACTAGGGAGGTCAGTAGTAAAAGCCTAGGTAGCCTTGACTTTCAGCCGGCTAAGAATAAAAATTTCAAGAGAGCATAGGTGACAAGTGAAAGAGAGTGGACAATAGTTCAGAGAGAGGAATTGAGGGATATACTTATATCTTAAAAATAAAAGATATAGCAAAGACGAGCATATAGAGCAACTAATCAAACAGGTCATAGGATTTAGAAGCAAGTTCAGTAAGGATTTAGAAGCATGTTTAACACTTAGCACATAGGTAGTCACATATTGGCAGATTTAGGAAAATAACAAGTTTCCAAGATTGACAAAGATCATCATGTACAGATACCCAATATCAAACAAGTGAAAACCTAAAGGTCCAAATTATGCTAAGTATATGTCCTGGTGTTATAAGCTAGTCATGTTAATTTCACATCAGGTAGCAGAACAACATTTAGACATGATAGGAAGCGGATTATGACAATTACTGGTGAATCAAGGGAGCAAAAAATATATTGAAGGGCATATTAACAGAGAACTATCCATTGTTGATAGAAAAAGGATCTTGACACAGAATTAAAACATACTACATATGCAAGATTGCCATTATAGAGATTCAGCACAGAATGGGAAGAAAAAATCATGTCATACAGTAAGAGTAAGCATTCAAGTTTTGACATAATAGGCTAATTAACTAAAGGAAGTCCAAAATAGCCTTAAGCATACTTAAACCCCAAAGAGATGCTAACAAATGCAAAGGTCACTCACAGCAGTAGTTCACTTGAATCAGGCTTAGGCATGTTTCAAACTAGCAACATTATGTGAAATTAAATGCTAAAGAGACCTAAAACTGAGGTGAAGAAAACAGATTTGGACACAAGAATATCCCATGAACACATTAAGCTATGAACTTCAGAAGTGCGAATTACATATACATAAGAATGAAATTGCAAAAGTCCAGTATCTCACCAGTTAAACGAATAACAGTAAAGAAATAAATTTCACAAGAACCCAGTATCCCAATGCGTCAAAGTTCCCAATAGCTTCGAAAGAACTCCGGGAAATTGTCGCACCAAGAGGATGTTGAGTAACAACGTCTTAGTGGCCTTGGCTTTCAGCCGGCCAAAACAGAATAAAGAAAAAGAAAGTAGCAGAACAAAAGCCCCAATTTTTAGTGAACAATATGTCGATTCAAAGTCTCCCTCAAAAGGGTAAATGGGGGAGGGGGGGTTATATAGCAGTAAAATTGAATGAACACACAAGAAAACAAAACAAATCAACCATAAAATAAGGAAAGGAGACACGTAAAATCAGTTCAAAATCAATTTAGGAGAGAAATCGGGTGAACCCTAGTTTTTTTTAGGGAAAGTGTAAATCAACAGAGATCTTAATGAAATTGGATGATGGAGCCATCACAAAATAATTTAAAGGGTAATTAACAAATATTTGAACAATTTAAATGCAAGAAAATATTGATTTTGTAGTTTTAAAATTATGAAAAATTATGGAAAATGCTTGCATAAATTTTGTAAATTAAATAATGATGCAAAATGATATTTTGAAAGTATATACACTTATTTAAAAAATATGAGGGCAAAATTGGGTATCAACAGCTGACCCATCACCGGTCTGTGCCACAACAACCGGATGAACTACTCCGACTGGATGAGCTGCTGGAGTCTGGTACTGGGGAGCCATCTGTTCCGGAGTGTGAGTAGCAGGAGTCTGGGCTCCTCCTCCAGCCTGAGAAACGGCTGGTTCCATGGGAAACTGGGCCACACTCTCCATAAGGCCCACCAAATGGACCAAAGCATCCTGAAGCACTAGGGTGGCAATGAACCCCTCCGGGACCTGAGCTGACCCGGTAGGAACATTCTTGGATGGAACTTCCTCGTCAAACTCTACCTGAGGCTCCACTGCTCGGGCTCTAGGCTGATCCCTGCCCCTACCTCGACCTATGGCACGGCCTCAGCCTCGAACTCTGCCCCTCGTAGGAGCTGCCACTGGAAGCTCTGGCTGCTGCTCGACTGAAGATGTGGTACGTGTTCTCTCCATCTGCGAGAGAATAAGAGTAGAAGATTCCAATCAGTATTGAGAAAACAAAGTTGCACGACAGAGAAGAATAAAAGTGAATTTTTTTCCTAAACTTCATAGCCTCTGGGAGATAAGTACAGACGTCTCCGTACCGATTCCCCAGACTCTACTAAGCTCGCTCGTGAATTGTGAGTCTTAGGCAACCTAGTACTCTGATACCAACTTATCACGACCCTGAATTTCCACTATCGAGACCGTGATGGTGCCTTACATTTCACTTGCTAGGCAAGCCAACATTAGAGAATCATTAGCCAATTCTTCTACCTTTCAGTAATTAACAACAAATAAGCTATAACGAGTTGAAATGAATGCAGAAATATATAACAACCTCAATATATATTACTACCTAGTATATGGAGTCACAATTCACGAACTTCTAAGATTTTTCTACAAGTAAATGTCTGAAAGAAATACAACTGTTTTCTAAAAGAAGGAAACAGTAAAGGGGAATGTATAGAACGGGACGTTAGGGCCTCCGGACGCCGACATGTCAACCTTTGGTCTCCTATCAAGTGAATCATGCAGCCAACCTCACGATCAGCTCGGACCAGCACCAAAATATGCATAAAAAGTGTAGAGTACAGTATCAGTACTACCGACCCCATGTACTGGTAATTGCCGAGCCTAACCCCGACGAAGTAGTGACGAGGCTACGGCGGGTCACTCACAATATAGCATGTATGCAGTATATATAATAAAAGAAGAAAAAGGAAGATAGAATAAAAATAAACAGTAACTTGCAAGAAATAATTACAACTCTCGGAAATAAGTCAACAACGTTACGAAATTTCCAATCCTTAAGTTCAATTAAGAATATCGTAAAGCTAACACAGTTCAAGGAAAACATAAGCACATTGATTGTTGCCGCGTGCAACCCGATCCCACCGTATATCTCATATTCCTCCCTTATTTCTTCATAACAGTATAAATAATAGTAAATATAAATAAGAGTGTTGCGGCATGCAACTCGATCCCACAATATCACAATAACACAATCACAATTCACCCTTATTCCACCTCAGCATATCACCCTTATTCTACCTGTTGCATCGTGCAACCTGACCCCGCCATATCAATATTAATTACTCAGTATATATAGAAATTTCACAATGTAATTCATAGAAACCCTTCACAATACTTCAACTCCAGACTGAAACAAATAGGAAACTTGTACACCGTGAAAGTTCACACAAGTACTACTACACAACGAGACCAATTCAGAATATACCACAAAAGAGTACCGGTAAACCAGCTTAAGCAAATAATAGATGACAATGAACTATAGGAGGAACAAATATCATGAACAGAGGTAAACAATGTCTAACACGTAGCAATTAGGCATGGAAACCCAATTAGAGCATGTAGCACTTAATACAGGGAAATAGACAATATGAGAGGAACGGGAAAAACGGGGAAAACAGATAATTTGGTGGTGCATAAATTACTCGCCACCTCACATATATGTCGTTCACATGGAATACACATAGTAAATAGTTCGAGGGTTCCTAATTCCCTCAAGTCTAGTTAGACACAACACTTACCTCGCTACAAAGGTCACTCAATGCTCAATCACAGCTTTTCCCTTCAAACAAGCCTCCAAACCAATAGGTTCTAACAAATTACCAAGAAAACAATTCAAATAAAGCCTTAGGAACTACCCACGATTGCAAGGAATTCAATTTAGGCCATTATTAAAAAAGTCAACAAAAGTCAACACCCGGGCCCGCTTAGTCCAAACTCGAAATTCGGATCAAAACTCGATTACCCATCCATCCCCGAGCCCGGTTATGTAATTTGTTTCGGAATCCGACCTCTATTTGAGGTCTAAATCCCCAATTTACCAAATCCCTAGCTTCTACCCAAAGAAACCCCGATTCCACCATGAAAAATCATAGATTTTAGGTTAAAATCTTTGAAAAAGTAATGGGTAATTGAAAGAAAGTGGGTTAGAATCACTTACCAACAAATTAGGGAAGAAGAAGTCTTGGGAAAATCGCCTCTAAGGTTTTAGGTTTTGAAAATTTGAGAAGTGAACCAAAAATCTCGTCCAAAAATCATTTTGATCAGTTGAAGGTGTCGCATTTGCGACTGGGGTTCGCAAATGCGAGCCCCGCAAATGCGAAGAACCTATCGCAAATGCGAAAGGTCTCCCATTCCTTCTATCTTCACAAATTCAAATAAAATCTCTCAAATGGGAGACTGACCCTTTCCGCAATTGCGATCACTGCCTTCCCCCGTCCCACTTTGCAGTTGCGAAGAAATGTTCGCAAATGCGAAAACCATGAGGCCAGCTATTCTTCACAAATGCAAAAAATAGATCGCAAATGTGGAACCTGCAGATGTCGCAATTGTGCTGCCTGATCTCGCAGGCCTACACCAGACATTGAACCATGTGTTATGCTCTAAGTCCAATTTTCACTCCGTAGCCTATCCGAAACTCACCTGAACCCTCGGGGCTCCAAACCAAACATACACACAAGTCTAAAAACATAATACGAACTTGCTCACTCGATCAAAACACCAAAAAAAATACCTAAAACTACGAATTGAACACCAAATCAAATGAAATTTTCAAGAAAACTTTGAAACTTTTATTTTCACAATCTGACGTCCGAATCACGTCAAACCAACTCCGTTTTTCATCAAATTTCACAGACAAGTCATAAATATGGTATTGGACCTATACCTAGTTATGGACCAAAATATTGACCCGTTATCCAAAAGTCGAATTGATGCGTGGCTAGAATTCATAGTTTTAAACATTATATACCTTACATTTTATGTGCTTTTGTGATAAAAATACACGTTATATGTGCATAATGGAGTCTATTTTATGTGTAGGTGAATTGGAGATGGAAGACGAGCTAAATGGGTGCATAAACGTCAAAAATACGCTCAAGAGTCGAAAAGGAGTGACCCGGGCCATACCCAGGCGTTTGGCCCCTAAAGCCAGGCATGCCCAGGCGTTAAGAGGGCGTTTGGACCTTAAGGACAGGGTGAACCTGGCGTTAGCCAGGCGTTTGGCCCCTAATGCCAGGCCTGCCCAAGCGTTAAGGGGGCGTTTGGGGCTTAACGCCTGGGTGCCTGGTCCAGTCAACTCCGAGTTTTAAAGGTTTTTAAGTGTTTCCCCGCTGGAATAGAAATCTCCTACACGTTTAGGGTTTATCCCAAACATATAAATAGACCCAAAAACACAACTTTGAGGGGAGGATTCCATTTTTGGAGAGAATATACACACAAGATCATTGAAGAAGCAAAGGATTATCAGTTTTCTTCATTCATCTTAATCTAGTATTTTCCATTTTTGCAAAACTTATGTAATTGTTTAATTCTAGTATGAGTGGATAAACAACCATTATTCTGGGGTTGTGGTTTAGCCATGAATATTGTTATTCGATATTAACTTAACCTTGATTATAATCCACTTAATATATGGTTGTTTCTTCAATTATTCGTTTAATTTCTTAATTGTTTGGCCAGCAATTAGGTTCTATGTACTATCTATGCTATTCTTGGGAAAGCCGTATATAGAGTAGAGAAGAATTGAAGAGAGCGCGATCTTAACCCTTCAGGGGAGTGGATTTGTGGTTAGGATAGGAATATACCTAGTCACCATGCTTAATTAAACATCGTAATCTTAGTGCGTTCTAATAGATTAATTTCATAGGAATATAGGCGTTAATCTATTGAGAATAGGCGAGTAGTACTTCGGGAGAAGGCTACGAGAGCAATTATCGATTAATTAGCAACCATGAGTGAATTATATGAAAGGGAGAGTTAATTAGAATGCAATACGAGTGGTGAATTGATCACAACCCTGGAATATTTGTCTCTACTGAATACACAACAATACTCTCGTTACTTGATAATTAGTTCATATAATCGTAGAATAAATTATTTATATTCTTAGATTTTGTTTTGGATCGATTAAATAGCAATTAGAGTGATTCAATAAGTAGTTTACGCAAGTCCCTGTGGGTTCGACATTCGATTTAATGTTATATTACTTGCTACTACCACGTATACTTGCATGTACGATTTGGACCAACAAGTTTTTGGCGCCGTTGTCGGGGACTTGAATATAGACTACTTTTTAGTTACTTGCTTTAATTTTTTATTTCATTGATTCTAATGTCACGTGATTTTTGCTCTAATCTCAGGAACTTCGAGTGAATGTGTAGGGTCAGAAGCCAGGATAGGCTTGACGGCTTTGACCCCGAACCTGAGAGATAATTTCACAGGAGATTGCGAGAAGCAAGAGATACAAAAAATCTTCAGGACTTCATCCGATTTCCTGTGAGACGAAGGCCAAGGGGTACCTGGCGATATAGCCCTAACGCCTGGGAAACGCCAGGGCAGGCTGGGCGTTTCAGCCCTAACGTCTGGCAAACGCCAGGGCAGGCTGGGCGTTTTAGCCCTAACGCCTGGCAAACGCCAGGGTAGGCTGGGCGTTTGGGGTCCAACGCCTGGCTAACGCCAGTGGGTCCGGGATTTAAGACTAAAACGCACGCCTAACGCTAGGTAAGTATCTTCTTCTAATTTTTTCATCTCCCATCTCCCTCTCAAGCAAGAGTTTGCTCCCAAGAACACAAACAACAACGAATTGCTCTCACACTCACACTACAAATCATAGATTACCCACACATCTACACACCCACATCAACTCTTCACCCACACATCTGCACACCCACAGCACACACAAGTCTGCACATGCTCAATTTAGGGGTTCACCTCATCAAATTAACACTCATCAATCGTTGAGGTATGATTTTATCCCTATTCTGTGTAAATTCGACTTGAGTGTTACAATTATATATGGTGTAGCCATGATTCATGGTGGTTCCTTCTGGGTTTATGAATTTCATGGTCATATTGTATGATGTTTTGCATCCCAATCCCCAAAACCCTCTAGGAATGGGCTAAATTTGTTAAACTAAGTGGTATTATGGAACCCCACCCAGATGTGGGTACATGAGGCAGTCCCTCAATTCCATAAGATCTCTCATGGCATTGTTCATGCCAAGTTCACGATATAATGCCTCAATGGTAATACATATCCCATTTGGAGCCCGAGTCTCAGGGAAACAACCCACTAGTATCATGTATTGTCAACTCCATGAAATGTTAAGTGTGAAGAGGCTCACGAGAAGCCCTTTTGGTCAATTATTCATTAACGTACCAAGGTGAAGTCTGAGTAACCTTTGGAAGCTTTTGCTACACACCCAGTGACACCCACTAACTACTGATCATATGTGCAGAAAAAACAATGCTACCCAGAAGAGCCACTGGCAAGGGGAAGGCAATGTCTTCGGCCCCATCAAAAAGCAAAGCAAAACCCCCACAAACCCAAAGGAAAAGAAAAGGGGGGATGCTACTTCCAGTATGACTGGTGAGGAAGCAGTAGCTGTTGTCGCTGCTATAAGACAGCGACCCACTGGTGAATGGGAATATGGTCTAAACAGCATACCAGTGCAATCCACGAAATGGTATGCACGCTGAAAACCGAAGCATGTTCACCCTGAAGGGGCCATTAAGGAAGAGAGTCTAAGATCAAAATTTCCAACGATTTGGCGGAGGATCCATGAGTTGGGGTTGGGATATGTGTTCATACACAATGGTGACATCAACCTCAACTTAGTCGGAGAATTCTACGCCGGGTTTGACCCTAAGGAGAAGAACGGATTGGTGCCAATTCGTGGGCACTTGGTAGATTTTTCGGCCAAGGCCATATGCGATTTCCTAGGTGCACCAAATTTTTCGGTGGAGCCTCTAGAGCAATTCATCCGCCATCCCAACTATAGAGAGGTGAGGCACACACTTTGTGGGGTTGATTCCAGGGCTGCTTAGATTCAGGATAGAGGCACAAATCGCCATAAAGGATTTCCAAAGAAGAAAATGAAGGCTGAGACCCAGGTGTGGCTTAAAGTGATTAATGCACGGATACTACCATGCAACCATGACACCTTAATCAGCCGAGAGAGGATTTGTGTGCTCTACTTCCTCATGATGGGGCAGAGGGTGAATGTGGGCCAGCGGATGCGCTATCAAATGGGGTTGGTGCGTTCGAGCATTAGAATTGATCGAATACCATTCCCAAATTTCATAACTCAGTTCTTGCTAAATGAGAATGTAGCGGTTGAGCCTAACATTGACCATAGCATTGATCAATTCCAATGAGAGACTGACATCTCTGGCCTAAGACTGAAGGAAGAGCCTTCCCTGACCAATGCAGAGTGCAATGTGCGGGATGATAGCTATGAACACCCAATTTTTACCCTACAAGGAAATTACTCCTAAAATAATCAAAAATAGTTTTAATAAATTTTAGGAACTTTTCTTTATTTAGTTGCATTCCATGCATGTTTAATAATTCTAAAATCATAAAATAAAATAAAAATCATAGAAAAATGTTCGAATCTTAATTTAATTAGCATGTTAGATTTTAAACTTTATTATTAGGATTTAGTTACATTATCAAATACATCTTCTAAAAATGAAAATTGGATTCGTAGGTTAATTAATCAATTAGTTGCACTAGTCCATAACTAGATAAAATAAATACATAGGCTAGCCAAAATATAGATTTAAATTAAATTTGAGTCTAAAGTGGCTAATTCTACAAAAATCATAAAAGAAGAGAAGGTTGTTAAGGCTAAATTCGCACTGGGCCAATTTTCATGGCACAATTCCCTCAAACCCACTCAAAACCCGCCTGCCTACCCGACCCGATCCGCCTCCCTCACCTATTAAAACAAACAAGACCCTCCCTCTAAAAAACCCTATCTGGAGTCGCCACCACCTCCTCAACTCTATCACCCTCTCATCTTCAACACCAAACGAACCCCCCCCCCCCC